>JAIPRL010000574.1:0-62322 GCA_025469235.1 Pemphigus obesinymphae
TACGACGACCTACGACATTCTGTTCTTGAACATCAGAAAAATCTTTGGGAGTACTACTCGTATCTGTTGCTGCACTTGCCAAACTACATAAATCAGGATTAAACAATGATACACAAAGCTAATTTATTAGTAGATGTAAATTTAAAATCGTATTGTAGTTTTTAATTTATTTTTTGAAAATTTTGCGCAGGGGTTCTCTGGCACCCGCAGGCAAAATAATTTGGAAAAGCAATTTTATTTCATAATATAATTGTAATAGATCGTATGCACGCGCGTAATAACATTTGAAATAACAGAATCCGTATTTTGCTGTTTTTGTGTAATTTATGTAATGGGAAAATCAAAATTTTTTGCAAATTTTTCACGATTCTATTGTACAAAGTTACATATTCGGTATAAATTTCACGACTCTAGGACCATTATTTTTGAAACGGCAAATTTTGACGAAATCACGTTTCTACATTTTTATTTAATTTGTCTATAATTTTATTTTAAACGTTAAAAAAAAACTCTTTAGAAAATCGAAAAATAACTATTTTAAAGTACCAATTAGATCAAATTTGCTATAAGAAAATAGGTAGGTAAGCATGTAATATTTGGAGCACTCCTAATAGAATTTTTTGGTTACAGACATAAAAGAAAACAGAAATAAAAACATATTATTGTAAAATAGGTATAAATTAAAATTAAAATAATCATATTGACAAATGATTGTACAATCAATAATCTCTCGTTCTACTCTGAATCTAAAAAACACATTTTATATAACTTACTTTAGTTCTTGAACATTGGAGATATTATCCTCTGAAGTAAAATTACTTGTTGTCGATATTTCTGATTTATTATTTAAACCAAGGCTAAACAGTAGGTAATACAAACTATAGAAGTCGACTTAAATAATAATTACTTATAAATTATTTGAAGATGGATGATATTTTGACTTTCAAGTTATATCCAGTGATGTAGTGGAGGGTATAAACCATTTATTGTATGTTGGGGGGTGCTGGGGAAATGGCAAAATGCGAAAATCATTAATTCGCAAATGAAGGAGTGGCGTACAAATTTCGCGATTTATCGTACAAATACATACAAATTCCATACTAAATCTATGGAATAAAATCACTAGTTTAACGTTATTGGATACGTTGGGGGGTGCTGTAGAAACGTTTCTCCAGCACCGCCATAAATTTTTGTTTTTTGGCTCAAAACGAATGCCATTCAAATTTTGTAAATAGGCATAAAAATTACATACTAAATATCTGTGCAAAAAAAATTGTGAAATTCGAATGTGGGGGTGCTGGCGAAACGTACGTGAGGGTATACGCGGATACACGGCGTGTACCCACTACTAATTTTTAATATATGCGTGTACCCAGGTAACAATTAATCCCAATGTATAATATTAATAAATATTGGTTTCTGATTTAAAATTAAATATTCAAAATTAAATATTAAGTAAATATTTAACTAATATTCAAATACAAATATAGGTAGATAGTATAAGACGTACAATCATTATTCAATGTTTATAATTATTAAGAAACAAATATTTAAATTAAAATAAATAATTAATAAACATTTATTATTTAATATTATATACTATTGTTAGTTTAAATATGTTAGTATTTATATATTTATTAGGTATTAGGTACCTATATAGTAGGTAGGTACAGTGGTGGCCTGGCTATATTTTACTTGGTCAGTTTTACAGTACTATAATTATATTGTACAATATTGTATGTACAAAAAACTTTACTTTTATAATATAAATAAATATAATAATTTATAATAAATAATTTATAATAGCTCAATATCAAGGGGGCCCTTGGCCCAGTTATCTGAGGAGCTAGCTTAGTTCTAAGACCGTAAACATTTTGGTAAAAAATATGGATACCTGATATGAGAGAATTATTAGAAACACGCAATGAATGAGTTTTATGAGTAATTACAAAATCAAAATAAAATTTTATAGTAGACAAAGCGCGTTTACACAATAGACAAGAAGTGGTTGAATAACTGAAATGGTCACAAGTTTGATCCAATAAGATGTTGAAAGGTTGGCGGTAAAGTGCATTGGTTAGTTTTTTGAATTGGATTGAGGTTTGTGCTTGATCATCTGACGGGTGGTCACTAATACTGGAACAATCCGAGGGAATCCATTAGAGTAGCGGATGGAAATATTTTTTTTGCCTTTATCTTGTCTTGTACGCAACTCATTGTAGGTATGACGGATTGTTTGTCTCTCTGAAAGCGTACGATCTCGAGAGATGGCGAATTGGTCGAGTGAGGTATCTCGAAGGCGTAGAAAAGGCGTTATCACACGATCAACATCATCATTTGATGAAAGTACCTACTACTTTAAGTATGCGCGGTGAGGAGTTTCCATTTTTTCCAATTCTAAAAGCTTTACAAATTGAGGCTGATGATAAAGGAGGGTCAAGCTTGTGAAAAATATCTTGAACAAAATTAATATCATCAGTGACTCTTTTTGACGCCAAAGGGTCTATAGATTCAGGCACTCCCCTGATTACGATATTCCTAGCACATAGAGATCTCAGATGGATCTCCTGAGTGATGTCACAAATTGACGGAATATTAGCAAAATAAGGGAGTGATGAAGATTGAACAATAACAGATAAAGCATTTCCAGTGAAAGCTATTCTAGTCTCAAGTATATTTATTTTATTATGAAAAATAGTATTTTCAAGTTTCAATTCTGTGACTTGCTGCGTTAATCCTTTAAGATATTTCTTTAGGTCGGTAAATTGAGCTGCTTGAGAATCCACGAGATTCTTGTTAGATGTAAGAATGTCTGATTGAGTAGATTGTAATGATTTAGTAAGTAATTTCATAATATCATAATTAGACGGAGATTGAATAGCTGCTTTGGAGGACACAGAAGAAGCAGACCTAGTGACTATTTGAGGTACAGGTGATTTAGGAGATGGAGAGCTCATTATTAAATATAAATTTACTTTATTTAATTCTTATATTTAAATTATAAGAGCTAATATTTAAAATATTAAACCCCATATTTTTTCGGGGTTGGAATATTGATAAGTTCTTGAATATTTAATCTCGAAGAAGATGTTAAATTAGGTGTAGTTTTTGTTGTTTTACGATGTGTATTTATTGGAGTTAAAATGTTTAGCTGATCTTGTTAAATTGTAGCCGAAGAAGTGGTTGCATGTTTTCGAGAAAAAAATTGTATTGGTGTTTTTGGTGATTTTCTCAAATACGTGAATGTCGGTTTTAATACATGGAGTTCATCATCTTCACCAAAATTCATTATATCAGAATTTTCTACCGTAAGAGTTTTCGGTGACATTAAAAGAGTTTCAACAAATGTAGATTCATTATATGAAGAAATATCGATATTATAATTCAGAAGAATCATAGTTTTTTTTTTTAATATGACACGATTGCCTGCCTGTCGAATATCACATTCAGAAAAATGGTGAGCACAAGCATATTTTACTGAAAGCTCTTCATGAGTTAAAATTGCCAAATCGATATTTCCTAAACCAAATAATAATATGAATTAAATTAATTTAAAATGAAAAATAAAATAATTAATTAATTTAAAATATTGTAATACTCTTATAAAATAAATCAAATATATATTGTTATTTTTTAATATATATATTTAATTTATTAATAAGAAAGAATTAATTGAAATAATTAGGTAGGTACCTATAGTAAGAGGTCATTTTTAGAATTAAAAAAAAAAATTGAACAGAAAATGCAAAAAAATGGTTATTTCCTAGGAGTTCTAAAAAAAAATTAGAGTAAAAATTTTAAATTTTTACAGACTATAATATAAGATCATAAAATAATGAATATCATAAAATATAATAATATCATAAAATAGGCACATATACGGTGGCAGATACGATATTTTTCTGAGGGGGATTTTGAAGTTTTATAAATATATTTTATTATGTATATTAACAGTAGCGTATTTATGTGGGTGGTTTAATTGGTAGATACAATCCCCCCCAACAAATTTTTATTAATATTATAAATATTATTGTATGTAGATATCTAAAAAGAATCGCAAATTTCAATGTTCATTTTTAAATAATCCTTTAAAAAGTGTATTTAAAAATTACGATTACAATTTGTTTTATTTGTTTAGATAATATTACGTATTGAAATAAGAAAGCAAAAAATTATAATTACATTCCTAAAAAAAACTTTAAATAAATATTTTGGGAATTATTAACAAAAAAACATCGAAATTTATCATTATATACCTATATACAAGAATATTATTATTAAATGTAATTAATAGCTGTATAATTATTTTATATTTTGTTGGGAAAAAAGTTTCTGGAGGGGGGGTTGAACCCGTTAAATCCCCCCGTAACTGCAGGCGTGTTCCACTTCACACGGATCGCGTTTACCAAACCGACTAGAGCCCCAGCGCCGTATAAAAATACGCTGTTTTCATTGGCTTATTTGAAAACCGAGCAATTATATTTTTCTATAATCAAATTTTGGTTTATTGAATGAGTATCTATGCCAAGTTAAAGATGGGACTGGATCATATCTCCCGAAGCGTGGAAGAAAAAAAAAGATTTTTCAGGAACATACCAACTTAAAACAAATGAAAATATTTCAAATAGAAATTTAAGAATATTAATTATACAATCTTGAATTATTAAAAATAAATTATGTATTTAATGGTTCCCGCTATTTTTCATTGTATTGTACTGTTACGCTGTACTTGTTTAAATACAAGTTAATAGTTACGCTTTAAATAGTTACCTACGTAAATATACTTATCTATAGTTACGCTGTTCGTAGTCGATTTTATACACGTGTATTGGAAAAAAACACTCAGTGACTAGTAAATACCTAAAGTATATTTACGAGTATATTGTTCACAGACGATATGATTTATTCTGCCCGACAGTTAGGTTCATAGATAAAACTCATAGAACAAGGATAAAATCTAGATGTAATATCAGGTGATGTATAGATGTGTCGTCCGTTTAAGAGTGGTGGCCCACATCATCCGATTGTCTGGTCGCCACAGACCGCATCTGTACTTAATGCCAGAACCCGATTTGGTTATTCAGCCTACCTAACCAAATCATGTCGTCTGTAGTCTCCTTTATATTACTTGGAGCCATAGTACTATACAAATGGTTCTATATATATAAAAGTTCTATACAAATGGTACATGTGGTTTTGGTAATATGACCCATTCGCACAGTTATAAAATTTGTTTTTATATCTATGCATTCACATGACGTCCATGGTCTTGTTACCTAAAAGAATTATATAAGTAAATTACAGCTTTCACACTAGGTGAAATCGCTAAAATAGTTGTCGCATGACTAGTATGGTTTTATATTGTAACCATAGGTTGTGGTCAAGACCATGAAATGTCGAATGAAAAAGCAATAATTATTTATAAATCATGTAAATTGCCTATATAGGTATAATTATAAAATTATACTTACTAAACTGTTACTGAACTCTGTAGAGTGGTTGAATGTATTCATATCATATTTTTATGAAAATTAATAATTAGTAATTACCTATATAAAATTACATTCAACGCTAAAAAAGTTCTTTTAAATTATTAATTCAAAAATAACTAAAAAGAATAAGCTAACTGTATTAATTACCTAATAATAAAAATAAATATACCTAACATCAATATAGGTACCTAATTTATACCGTTAATAGCAATATTATAAATAAATTCAATAAAATAATATATATTTACTATAAAGAGATGAGACTGTTAAGATAGATGAGTGGAGTGACTAGAGAGGACAAAATAAGAAATTAATAAATACCTAAGGGATAGTATAGGAGTGGCTCCAATAATAGACAAAATGAGGGAGAATAGATTAAGATGGCTAGGGCATATTTTAAGAAGAGAGGCAGTGTGAGTAGGTAATTATGGTAATATATAAAGAGGGAGGAGAGGAAGACCAAAAAGAGATGGAAGATGTAATTGAAAATGAAATGAGGTGCGCAGGTATATGTGATGAGGATTCGGGAGATCAAGTTCTGTGGAAGTTCAAAACTAGGGTGGCTGACCCGATATAGTTAGGAGAGAGCTTCATAGGTATATATTTACAAGTACTATAGAATTTTATAAAAAATATTTAATCCATTATTCATTTTCTTAATAATCCTTAATAATCTCTAAAAGGGTAACAATAATATAATTAGTTCAGACTTTTATGACTACAGTTTTTAAATTTAATATAATTTTAAATGAAATGCCTAAATATTTCGATAAATGTAATATTTCCTTGTACATATATAATTTATTATGTAGGTATTGATTTTTGTTATTTTTATATATTCTTAGTTGTTTGCTTAGTGGTTGGGTGCCACAACGTTGTACATTACATGCTCTAGCAAGTATCTAAGTGGTAAACCAGTCAATCTACTGTAAATATACGATAATAACATATACTAGCGATACAGCTAAGATGAACGACGAGCAACCTATTCCAGTCCCAGATCATTTGTTGGACCATAATTATTTCCGACCAGTTGTGTATGAAATTAATCCTATACAACACGATGAAAATGAAGTAGTAGTAATAACCTCAGATGAGGATTCTGAAGAAGATGTTGGTGTATCAGAAACATATTCATTAATTCCTGGTGTTCAACACCGGAAGAGAATTTATATAGATAATTTAGGATTCAAGTACTACAAACGTGAGATCCGAGGAAACCGCATGTGTGTATAATTATTGTACTATTCAAACTTAAGAATATATATTTCATTGTTTGTATATATAAATATTTAATAGGTATTGAATTTTATTCATATTTATATTTTATTAATTTGAAGTATCAATAATAATTAATTCTTATAGATACCTAGTATGCGAGCGGCAGAAGAATCGCGGTCAATTTTGTTCTTCTACAGGATCGGTCAGTACAAATCAAAGGGATAATAGCATTCTAGTTCGTCGTCCTCTTAACCACAGACCAAGAATGATTGATCTGCATGTACCTTTTCTGAGGGAAGCAATCGGTGAAGGAGGAATTGATCCAACAGTTTCAACATCTACGAAAACTTTATATAACAATGAAATTGTTCAGTGAGTTAAAAAGTTGATTATTAATTTAGTATTATTTTTGATATGCAAATAGATATTGGTAATTTTACTATCAATAAAATAAAGTAGGAAAGAGAGTGCACAAAAAGAAAATATAGCTAAAAGACTGAGAATTAGGTGATGGAAATTAAGTGGTGAGATTAAAAAAGTTAAATGAGACTGTAGAATGGAACATGGAAGGTAATATAAATTAAATATGGCAAAAGGTAGCTAAGAAGGTTGTTAGTGAAAGTTGAGGTAGTATGCCAGAGGATAAGCAAACATAGTGGTGGGCTAAAGAATTAAATGAAAAAAAAAAAAGCCGGTCAGTAGGGGGTGGAAGCATTTCGCTCGTCAGGTGTCAATATGGGTGGATGCACTTCGCTACTGGGCAGGATACTCTTGGTGGATGTATTGCATTTGAAAGCAATGATAAATCGTTGCATTCAATAAAATGATTCTGAAAGTAGCTTCGGTGTAGTATACATAACTCTTAATATTAATTATATACCTACTCAGTACCTACCTATGTTTAAAATTACATTGAAGATCAAATGTAGAAATAAATATTATTTAGTCTGACCTTATGCATATTTTAAAATGTAATATGATATATTTATAATAGCTCAGTTTCATGTAGGTACAGTTATTACTACATAATATTATACTGTATATTTTATTGAATGTTCAGTTTAGGACATATAATATTGAAAATGAACAAAATATTATGTAGATTTAGTTAAATTAATGCACGAAAAACGTTATACTAAATTTTTCCAGGTTTTAAAATCTCATTTTACCAACTATTTGGACTTAAATACCTCAAAATTGATCATTTTGTTGAAAAAATTAAAATGACTATAAAAAAAAATTGTGACTACGGATTTTCAAGATTTTTTGAATTTAGTTAGCGTAACATATATTTAACGCTGTATAAAATTTTTAGACCTTAAAACCGAAAATTACCCCTTTTAGGACTTAGAAACTTCGAAAACTAAAATGTCTATAAATAGCCCAAAATTGCAAAAAATTAAAAAAAAAACTTAATCATCGTAAATAGATTACTAAATTAAATATTGGATAAAAATTTCAAGATTTTCAAGTCTTTATTTTTGGAATTATGAAGAAATGAAAATTCCCGATTTGACGAAACCGTAAATTTACCGTTTTTTCATCAATTCTTGGTAGTCTTTCCGTACGCATTAAAAAACTTAACCTAACCTCTCTAAAGTACCAACTAGATGAAATTTGCTACCGGAAATCATGTAAGCTTGTATAGATCGGAGCACTCCTTCTAGTAGTAAATTTGTTAACCAAGAAAAAAAAATAAACATCATTGTAAAATCACTAGCTCCCTCGCTACGCTCAGAATCTAAAAGGTGCATTTCGCTTGTCTGACGTAGGGGTGAAAGCACTTCTCGTATCAAATAGGATACTCTTGGTGGATGTATTTATATGAAAAAACGAGCAGAGCTTGGTGTGATATACCTTCATGAATTTTACCATACCTATAATACCTATATTATTTCAGTATATATTATAGCATATTATCCGAAAACATGCCATTTATTTTAGTCAAACACACACTTTGTTAAATTTCAATAACTTGAAAATCACACTTTAGTAGCCAACAAATATAATAAAATATAAATCACATAATAATATTAAAATGTGAGTATACATTGTATAATGTATAAGTATATATACGGTGTAAGTAATTCATACACCATATGGTAGGTAGTCTGTAGGTATAGTTAAGTATACAGTATATAACTACATACACTGTATAAAAGAAAGTTTTTCTTCTTCCCCAAGGAATGTACTGGAAAATTTTATGTATAGGATATTATCTATAGCCGATTTCCTATCAATATCATACTAACGTCAAAGATCCTTCTCGGCTCCTTGTGATAAAAAATTTGCTAACAGAGAAAAAAAATAAACGTACTAAACATACAGTTCATTGTAAAACCCCTAGCTTCCTTGCTACACTCAGAATCTAAAAACGTTTAAAGTATAAAAGTACCTATATTTAAAACAGAAATTGATGCAGTGAGTAAAGCTAAAATTGGAAAAATATTTGGAGTTAATTAATTATTTCTGTTACTTATTAAAAAATATATATATTATTTATTTTTAGCCATCAAGAAGCCGAAGCGGCTCTCAACTATTCATTTCTCCAGGCTCAAGCTCGAGTGAAGAGAATGAGACGTTTACGGCTGCCATGAACACCTCAAAATATTCATGAACTTGCTGATGCATTAAATGAAGTGCGAAATATCAACTATGCTTGCACAGTTCAAAATCCACCATCAAGGTAAATCAAATTTTTTGAATGGATCAATTTTTTTAATATTATTGGTACATTTTACACCTTTAAGGTATTTAATAAATGACTGTATATTGTATATTATATTATACATGTTATCAAATCATTAGTGACCATTATAACTAATCCTTTATATTTCTCATTATTTTGCTTTAAAAGACTTGATCTTTGCTTTTTGGATAAAAGGTGTCCACCACCCAGTCCATATTTTTAAAATACTATAAGAACAAATTGTCTATACCAGTTGTTCCCAACCTTTTTATATCCACGTACCACTTACACAATTTGACATTTAATGTTGATAATAATAATAGGTACAATGAAAATTTCTTCATGTAACACCTATGAGTTGTCTATGTACCAGTCAGCAGTGGTATGAGTACCACAGGTTGCGAACTGCTGGTCTATACCATTCCTACTTAAAAATAATTCAAACTTCACCCACTCTCCTCTCACCAACTAATGAAGATTAATTTAGTTAAAATGTGCAGTTAATAAAAAATTCTTAGAATAAGCCCTACACTATACAGTATACACGGATTTGTGATATACCTACAGTAAATCCTCACTTAACGATATGGTTAGGTTCCCTGAAAACACAATGGGCAGTAATATATAACGTAATATACCGTATTATAATATCAAAATTATACAATTGTATAGTATAGTATTGTTGTTAATTCCTAGTAACATAAAATAGGTCTCACTTAAAGTTTTTCTGGGAATATAACCCCAACTTTAAATGAGGACTTAATGTATTGTATTTAAACATTAGATGTATTTGTTAAAATTATTGAAATTTATTTTGTAAATTATTAGATTCTTTCAACAAGAATTATTAGTCCACGGAAGAAGTGTAGGTGTAATTTTCGCAAACATGATTGCTATAGAAAAATACCGAGGGGAATTGGGTACAGTGACTTTGGTTGGGATTGATGGAACATTTAAGACTGTACCCCGTGCACCAGCAGACTTGGAATGTTTTCTTGCAATTCAAGTAGTTTTTCGTAGTGTTGTATGTAACCAAACTATTTAACAATTGCTTATTAATATTATTACCTATTGTTTACACATTTATTACTAATTATGTACATATTTATTTATTTGTCTATTTTAGTCATTCCTAATGGTGTATGTTCTACTAGGGAGTAAGACGGAAGAAGTGTATTCAGACCTTTTCAATATTGTAAGAAATATTTTACCATTAAATTATCAATTTGTTAGTTTTATTACTGATTATGAACGAGCATTAATGCTAGCAGTTCAACGAGCGTTTCCAGAAAGTAGATTAAGTTGTTGTTGGTTTCATTTTAATCAAGTAACATTATAATGAATTATCTACGCGGGGTGAAAATTATATTGAAATGTTTTTGTTGTGTATCTTATAGTCCATTGTGCGATATTGTCATCGGAGAATGAATGGGGTTTTAGATTTGGTCAAGACAAACCCTATGGCAGTTCGAGTTCTTAGAATGGTACATTTGAACTTCATTATGTATTTAAATTAAATTGTAAATTTTCCACTCTGATGGTGAATTATTTTTTTACTTCTAGGTCTTAGCACTTCCACACTTACCAGCTGCTAGGGGTGATCCACGTTTTCCACTGTATTGTATGTATGATGGCTTTAGGGCCATCATACAGTTTGTTCAACAATATCCTGAAATTGAATATGGAATGAGAAACCTCCTTATAGGATATATTTAACATTATTGGTTTTTACAGGTCGGTCCTAAGTTCATCAGTGTTTTTGGAGAAGAATACCGAACCAACAACTATTTAGAATCATTCCATTCGATATTACTGGTTCAAATTACAAAACGACCTAATATTTAGCATTTTCTATGTAAGTTAATGATGTGATTGATTTATTAGATTTTATTGAGATAAAAAACAAACAAAATACACACACTAAAGTTTTTCCAAAAAAACCGATTTAATGTACAATTCTATCTTAAATTGGTAAGTAAAACCAATTTTTAAATTTTTCTAGTAGTTCTTTTTCTATGATTTACGCTTATGTATCTTATAATAACATATTATTATTTAGTAATGATTTTCTTCTCTATTTTCTGTGTGCTTAATGCATCTATCCGCATTCAATGATATGTTAATGTATATTTCTGTATTTTGCTTATGGTGAAAAAATAATATTAAAATTCATCTGTTCTTCTATTAATCATACATTATTATAATTATTCTATTTTAATAATGCTTTATTTGCAGAAAAGCTGGTTTACATTGAAAATCAATATTATGTTGAATTTGAACAGGCAAGAAATATCAAGGTACCTAATGGTATTTATTTTTTGTCAAAAATAAATAAGTGTATGTATTTTAATTATATAATCTGAAATTATTTCAGATTAGAGATGGTGTATCAAGAGCTGAATGGATAAATACAACCAGGTTGATACGAGAAAGTGTACAGCAGCTAAATGAAGACAGTAACATTTTGATGTTTTTGAGAAGAACTGGCCACCGAAACGATGCATATGTACAAGGCATAATTGGTCCATATCCACAGGTTTATTATTGAATACATTTCTATTTAAATATTAATTTAAATATTTGTTTTCCTATAGGATAACGATCAATAAATAATTTTAGCCATTAATTGGTAGAGGGAGGGGAAGTACCGACTAAGTCATAATATGTAGGTATGTATAATATAATCATTATGTTTTCTTTTATTTTTAATATGTTTATAATTTATGATTATTAAGTTTTTTTACATGGTGTTCTGTTTCTTGTACTGTGTCTTTTTCGTTTTTTTCTACAAGGTTTTTACGCCTGTTAGCTTTTCCTTACTCTAATTTAAATTAAATAAAATACATTTATTACCTCAAAATCAATGTGTTATTAGTTTTAAGTACCTAATTATTTTTCCTATAACCAATCAAAAATTATGTCTTGTTAATTGTTATGAAAATTAAAAATATAGAACTGTATTTGAAATATAATCATTGCTCAATTACTATTGTATTGGCCATTTGACTATTGTATTTAATTTTCATTACATGTATTAATTAATATTAATGTATTACATTATTTGATTTGAATTGTTATTCTTGAAAATATTCTAAACATTATTAAATTTTAATTTACACTTAAGAAACATAAAAAATATATGGTTTTCTGCATATTTTTAACAATACATACCTATCGAAAAATATATATTGAGTGACCATTAAAATTTTCACTTTTAATAGTTTCAACATACTAACATTCAATATAATATAATATTGATCATCATATTTACAAATACTCATGTATTACTAATTAAAAACATGTATTTATGGTGAATTAAATAAAATAAAACCAAACTAATTGTCACTACACTAGTTTTCAGTTTAATAATAATATAGTTAAACTAAAAGGTGACATTACAACAATAATTTTAAAAAAACAAAATATAATATTATTTATGTATTATTATGTATGTATTAATAAACTAATAATTTAATAAAGTTGAAGGAAAATTCCAGAAGCATGGAACAAGAGTTGTGTTGTACCAATATTTAAGGATAAAGAAGACGTCAGGAATGTGAAAATTATAGAGGGATAAAACTTAAGAGGATTCGGTATAAGATAATAGATAAAAAGAGTAAGAAGTGAGAAAATTGTTACCTACTAGAAATCAGTTTGTGTTTATACCCGAGAGGCTAACAATGAAACCAATATTTTATGTAAGACAAATTGTAGAGTAGTACAAAGAAGGGAAAAGGAAATTGTAAATGGTATGTATTGATCTAGAGAAGCCTTATGATAGGGTTTCTAGGGAGATCTTGAAGTGGGCATTAATGAAAAAAGGTTTCACGTATTTTCCCTGGTAATCCTGAAAAAATTTAGACATGAAGAGTGGAGGGAAGTTCTTGAAAGTAAACGACTGAGGATTAGTATGAGTAAGCCTATATATGAGTGTAAATAAAATAAAACTACACAATTTGTTTTATTTTTTTTTTTTAATATGTTAGATAGACTAATGTTCCTTTTTGATGATACCTACAATTCGATTACGATTTAAAAAAAAAATCAATTTACAAGGCGTTTTATATAGGCAATTTTAAGGATATTTTGTTAAATTTGATATTAAATTGTTCAAAAATATGTTCATTCAAGACAAACAAAAGATAATTTTAAAGTAGTTGTATAGTAATTGATTAATTATACAAATAATTATGTAATTAATCAATGGTAAAGTATACCATTTACGATTTGTAATCACTTATTTTTGAACATGAATCAAGTATAAACAAAACCTTTAAATTGCCTATGTAAAACCCCTAACAAACTATTTTAAAACTAACATTTTATAGTTTATACCCATACTTAGATACTAAATACTAAATAGTAATGAATGATGGTGATAATACATAAATTAAATATAATGTAAAAATTAATTTACATCACAATTTATATAGTTTTATCCAAATACCACAGATTTTATAATTACCATAATTTAAATTATTATAATATTTATATATTGTTATTCAATACAAAACAAGTAAATACAAATTTGAATTATACACACATATTTGATTACATTTCATTTATTTACCAAAGAAATAAAACATTTTTATAAACTGCAGTTATATAACATATAATAATATAATGCTAACTTGTATAATATTAATGCATCTAATATAGTATTAAAATTTTATACTAATATAATTATAAATAGATATTTACAGTGGCGCCGATCTCGAGGTTTACCTATGACAAATGTCATGGATAATTTAGGTGGTAGGTACCCCTACTAACCGTATGTAGTCCCATTATTTTATATGTAGATATTAATATATAGTAATAACTTTTTTAGGTTGTATCAATAATGCACAGCATGAGTAATAATATATTACTAAGCAGCTGTTAATATTTAATAATGGACAGAACTCATCTGAATGAGTCTATTCTAAAACTGTTATTATTATATATGTATATACTTTTTTTGTGTAGGAATTTTGGAGTAAAGACCTTTTTTAGGTAGATAATTTGTTCTAGAAGGTAGGTACCTACCTACTTTAGAGGTATTTCCCCCTGTCATTTTCAAGCATAAAGGAAATCTACTGAAACATATTGTAACAAATTAAAAAATAATTACCTAACAAAGTTACTATGATTATATTGAATTTCTCTATATAAGTACATGAAAAAAAGTCCCATATTATGTTTGTCACAAACTCACGAATAATCTCCGAAACTACCAACTCGATTTACCTGTGGTCCTTTTTATTTTGTAATTGTATCTTTCTTTTTATTCATGCGATAGAACATTGCGGAGGTAACTACAATGCTAGACATTTGTCAGAACTTTAATTGGCCAAACTTATTCAAGCCTTATATTTATAGTAAAATTTCCAAATTTTCACAAGATATAAAGGATTACTTTAGCTATACATTAGCATTTTTATTTTTCTAAATTAAATTGTTTTTAATTACTCGTTAGTAAATATTCGATTTTTAATTTCAAAAAATGATTGAGTAATGATTAACTTTTCCTTTATATATTGTAAAAAAAATTAATCAAACATTTTCAAGTTCATTTTAATTTTTCGAAAAATGTAGTAAACATTGTCTATATTTGACGCATTGAAAATCGAGTGTACCTATATAGTGTCCTCTTGAGTACTTTTAAAGAAAAATATACCTATGTGAGTCATATAACTTATATAACAATCTTTAAATATCTGTGAATTGGTAAAACACAATAATAAGTCAATAAAATGATTCTTTAAACTACCTATATCAATTTTTAAAGTGAAAATTATCAAATTCATTTTCTAGATAAAATTAACCTCCCCCCTCTCTTGCATACCCTTCGTTGTTTTTTAGAAACGGGTGGTGGGTGGTTAGTCTTTATATTATGAAATTTGTTATAGGTATTTCAACTGACATACCTATAACCTACAATGGTCAACAATGGAGCCAATATTTTGTGTGAGACAGATTGTAGAGAAGTACAGAGAAAGGAAAAGGAAAATAGTGTGTATGATATTTATTGATCTAGAAAAGGCTCATGATAGGGTTCCTAGGTAGATCTTAAAGTGGGCATTAATGAAGAAAGGATACCAAAGGTGTATGTGAACATTATTGAAGATATGTATGAAGGGGTAAGTACAAGAGTGAGAAGTCTGTGTGGAGAAACGGAGGATTTTAGGGTCAAAGTGGGAGTGCATCAGGATTCAGCTTTGAGTCCTTACTTATTTTCCCTGGTAATGGACGAGATAACATAGGATATACGTATAGGGTGAGGTACCAAGTGCATGTTGTTTGTAGATGATATAGTGCTTATAGGAGAGAGTCCTGAGGAGGTGAATGTTAGACTTGAAGAGTGGAGGAAAGCTCTGGAAAGTAAAGGATTAAGGATTAGTAGGAATAAAACAGAATATATATATAGAGTATGATTTTGGTGGAAGGGAACACAGAGGGAATAGGGAATGACTAGAAATAAAGTTGAGTGGTGATGTAGTGGGAAAAGTGGTGAGGTTCAAGTACTTTGGGTCCGTTGTACAGAAGGATGGGGGTTTCGAAGATGATATGAAACATAGGATTAAGTGTGGATGGACGAAGTGAAGAGAAGCTTCAGGTGTTTTGTGTGATAAAAGAATCCCTATTAGATTAAAAGGTAAATTTTATAAGGCAGTGGTGACTGGTGAGACCTGCAATGTATGGAACAGAATGTTGGGCAGTAGTTAGAAAGATAAAACAAAGAATGAGTGTAGCAGAGATGAAAATGTTAAGGTAGATGAATGGAGTTACTAGAGAAGATAAAATAAGGAATGAGTACCTATATAAGAGGTAGTATAGGAGTAGTTTCAATAGAAGACAAAATGAGAGAGAATAGATTAAGATGGCTCGGGCACATATTAATGAGGGAAGAAACTGAGGCAGTTAGATTAATAAAGGAAATGTATGTTGATGGAAAGAGGTGGAGAGGAAGACTAAAAAAGAGGTGGGGGATGTGATAACAAGTAATATGAGGATGGTGGGGATAAGTGAAGAAGATGCGGAAGATAGAGTTAAGTGGAAGTGTAGAACTAGGATGGCCAACCCTAAATAGTTGTGAGAGAAGGCGAAGGAGAAGAAGAAGAGTTAGTATACCTATAACCTATATAAGATATACAATAAATTACTCATATATTATGTTATTGCATTAATTAAAGTTTACAACTAACAATTAGGGGAGGTTAGTTAGGGTTAAGGGTAGATACCCATGTATTATAGGTACTTTATTCTTAATTAATATAATTTGAAGTGTTACATGAGTAATTGATTCAAAATTGTAACATAATACTAACAAATTCACATTATAATAGGTTTGTTTCAGCAGAACAATAACTATAGTTTGGACTAAAATCCAGATTAAATTGCACTTCAGCAAATGATATTTTAATTCACATCTAGTTATAGATTCGTTATATAGTTACGTTCTAGCAAATTTAAATTAAAATTCTAGAACTCTTAGAACTAATTCTTGTAACTCCGACTATTTTATAAGACTGTATTGGTTCTAAATTCAAGAGTATGTGTAGTTAGAACTTCAATGTGCAGTAGAATATGTATAATGAACCACAAAAACCACAAAAACATACTAACTGCATAGGTATATACAGTTAAATATACAGTTTATACATTCCTGATAAACTATTCAAAACCGTTTAAGCACCGACTGGTACATTTGTAGCTCATAAGAAGTTTAGGATAAAATTTGAGTGCACATCAAAAAACTGTTAGTTCAGAATGTCAATGCCGGATCAAACCTATAGGTAATATATAAATTAACTTGGCAGAAATATATATAGCATCCTACAACGTAAATAATACATTAATAGACTATTAGCGTTGTATATAGATTTTGTTCATTGTTGGATGTAAAAAAAAATTGTATTAAGTATTAGGTATAGAATAAAATAATTATTCTGTGTATTATAGGTACCTATACCTACATACCTACCTATATGTCTAGGTATATGAGTATATCACAAAATACAAGAAGCCTATATAAATATGTTGCATTAGATTATGTTTACAATAAACACTTGATATACTTGCATAAATATCATTACATATAATTTTAATTAATTGGTTCATAATTATAACATAATAAGAATAAATTTGCATTATAATATATTCAAATAAACTAACTTGGCGGCATTATATTAAATATATATTATGATAATAACACTCACTGATAAAATTAGTTTAGTGATAAAACTGATATTATAAATTTGCTTTTAAGTAGATAAATTTGAAAATGAATAAATAATTGATAAATAAATAAATTTATTGGGATTTTAGGTTTCAATGTTGGCGCATCTTAGGTTTATTTGACAATGCAGTGGTGTCATTTCAGTTTCTGAAAGGGAGGGGCAAAAGTTTTGACCAGCCCAAATAACTGAAAAAAAAACCGCTCGCCGACTTCTTCCCGTACACATTTTATCTCAGTAAAATTACCATCTTAGTATCATTACATAATTTTATATTTATTGTTATAGGAACAAATAACCTAATTTTTCCGGGAGAATATTGACAAAAAAAAAAAAATGACCTACCTAGTTGATCAGGACTTATTTGAGCCGGGTACTATATAAAATAGATATACGGAAATTAAATATATATTAATATTTATTTATAGAAACTACCACTAAAGAACATATGAAATAAATAGCCAGTGACAAAAGTAGGTACCTTATACCTACCTAAATATAGTATAGGTGTACATGAAGTGTATACACAGTAGGTACACAACACAATGTAAACCGCTATTATAGCGCTCGGGTTTTAATTTGTTTTTTCAATATACCTACTGATATTTGTTGAAATCAATAAGTAAAATAACTAATAATAGACTAGGTATTAATAGGTTCCTATTATACGTTCCAAGTTGTAACCGTACTATTGATAGCGTCTATTGATCTATTTTAATATTATTATTTATTTTACGAGTACGCCGAGCATGAATGTAATTACGCTATACGGCATATATGCTATTATAATTATATTATAATTAAGTTACTTATTGGCACAAATCATGTCGGCCGGTCGTAAATAACCCGACACCGGCCATATTCGGTCGGACACCGGCCCGCTGCCAACAAAGGGGTGGCAAATGCCCCCCCCCCACCAAATTATGCCATTGAGACAATGCAAATAATTATAATACGAATTACTTTATTTTTACAGGAAAAAGGAAACTACCAACATTTGAAAACATTATGGAATGAAATATTTTTTCGGATATATAATAAGTTATACATTATTTTATGTAATTTTTTTTTATTATATAATATGCGTACTTGTGTATTTTAAATTATTTTATATAATACTGGCTGAAGTGCCAGTAACACCTGCCGGGTGCAACTCCTTGTAAGTGCAACTCCTTTTGTGCGAAACTATTTGTAAGTTCAACACTTTTTGAGTACGGAACCTTAAATTCGAACTTCGATTGAGGGTGACACTTCCAGAGTCATTGATTCCAAAACAGGGTTAATCGCCGTCAAGCATTGGATTTACAACTTTTCCATTCGTCCGTATTTCGACTTTTTCAGGGACGTTTAGATACATAGGTACGCGTATACGCTCTGTGTTCAGTGTTCACTCTATAGATCGCATGGAAGAAAATCGTTCCGCCGTCCGTTTCTTATCTCTTGACCGTTTTCCGCGCTATCGTCTTCTCATCACCCCGAATTTCCGAAAACTGTTTTCGAATTCATAAAACTCATAAACATATAAAGTATAAACTATATAAACTAGTTTATATGTCTATGATAAAACTCATAAAATCGGCTTTTGCGATCATTTTCGATGCCGCATGAAAGTCAAATTCGCGTTTTTCCGACGTTTTAACGTCCAACTGAACTAATTTATTGTCTCGTCCGGCCGCGGCCGGTACGATCGTTCTTGTTTATCGGCCGACACTATCGGATAGTGAGTTTCCACATAAGTAGGTACAAATGCAATACAAATACAAATCTGTATGCAAAAGTAAAAAAACATAATCATGTCAGATTCCCTAATTTATTTCAAATTTATCTTACAATGAGGCACTGTTTGACACTGGAGTTTCACCTACCAGGGGTTTTAGCTACAAGAAGTTCCAATTGCAAAAAGTTTTATCTATAAGTAGTTACATCTACAAGACGTAGTTACACTTACTGCAAGGAGTTACACTTCCAAGGAGTTGCACCCGGTAGGCGTTGCCGACGAAGATATTCTGGGGATTCGTTTTACGAGGATGTTTATTATTTTATATATTTCTGTGAGCAATTTTTAACTAGATAATTTTTTCATTTGTGTACTGCATTTTCAGCGGAAAATGTTATCCTCATGGTACTTTTAAGAAGACGCCACACAATGGGAAGAAATGACCTTTTACCGCGATAAAAATCAATTTGATAATAATAAATTATAATATTTTAATATAGGTAATATAACATATATTATAATATATTAGATATACTTTTTTTTAGATCAATTAAGTTATAAAATAATAACATTTTTTTTCATTCTTTCGAAATTACAGTTTTAAAAATTTTTTGTTTATTGAAGGTTTAGATATATTATTAGATATTAACTATTACATACCTCGTCCAGTAGTTTTCATTGTACAAAATAAATAAAAATAAAAAACAAAAAAAGCCGGTCAGTAGAGGGTGGAAGCACTTCGCTCGTTGGGTAGGATATATAATGAATATATTAAATTTGAAAGCAATGATAAATTATTTTTTTCTAAAAAAACGATTCTGAGCGAAGCTTTGGTGGATATATTTGACAATTACTGCAGATTTTACTAATAATATATATGATAATATCATATAATATAATTAACAAAAAAAGTTGAAAAATGCCAAAAATTATTTAGAACAACAAAGGGATTCGAACCAAGAACCCCGTGCCGCGCATGACAACACAGTCAGCTCCCACTAGACTATATATAGATCACTACCTATAGTAAAACATAAAAAAAATTACCTCTTGAACGAATTGATGAGGTCGATAAATTTTAATTTCGTATAACTTTAAAATCAAGTCCGACCACCAATTTCTGACTTCACCATTATTAAAAAAATATTAAAAATTTAAAAAAAAAATGCCAAAAATCGAATTTATAATATATAATGTTATAAATTAAATTACTTAAAATTTAAAATTGCTATTGGTAACCCAAAAATAGGTAAAAACTTTCAAAAAATATTTTGATTTCATAATGTACGTACCTATGTTTTTGGTAAAAATTTCAAGTTACTAGATTCATTATTTCTCCGAAATTCGAACACATTTCATACTAAAATAATACTTATTGAAAAAAATGAAATAGCTATTTAAAATTATTGTATCGCCCGATTAAATTTTTTTTTTGTGTGTTTAGCTAGAATGGCGTAATTTTAATATTGTATTAAATGTTCAGGTCTTCAAACCTAAAATTAAGACTATTATGAATTAAATGACTCAAAACTGAAAATTGTTACGTAGAAAATTGATTTTTCCATGGTACATAATTTTCGAAAAATTATCATCATATTATTGACTTTTAAAATTTCCTTTAACCTGCTTGCTGTCCAAAATATCTTACTTCTTATTATTATTACATACTTATTATAATATAATAATACACTTTGATACAATAATATAAAATAAGTCTCTGCACATTTAAAATACGACAAAGTTCAGAGTATATTGCGTCTGCAATTATATTTTTAAACATTTTTGAAAAATCACAGCTATAGGGACGTGATGATAAGCGTTCATTAATCATTTCCCGTACTTCCGCGACTATAAACCGTTTAGATCCGACAGTGAAAAAACCGCCAGTGAGACAATGTACTCACAGAATGAAATTTAGGAGTTTTGAAACAGCTTAAAAATATCCAGTTGTGCAGACAGATATTAATCGTTATAAAATCATAACACAAAAAAAAAATTCAAAGTAATTTCAAACTTTCAAAGAACCGTTAGGAACCCAAAAGAACCAACATTTTAAAGAATTCTGATTCCGGTTCAATGAAATATGAAATATAGGATCCAATATCGGTTCCGATTCTTGTAGTTCGACACTTCAGACATTTAATTAGTATTGTAAACGTAGTAATATAATATAGGTATAATATATAGGTGGTTAGTTCGTGAACGGTTATCAAACAGTAACCATTATACCTTATTATTAATTGTGAGTACATATTCTTTATAATTATAATTTTATTGATTATGTATCTCATTATAATTTATTATTTTATTTATTATTCATTGACAAACTTCTATTCATTAAAATATTAATACACTAAATAAGAATTTTGTACACCGGCCTGAGCTACGGTAAAACATATCCAAAGGTGGGTCACCTTCCCTGGATAATTAATATTTAACTGGTCTACCCCGACCACGTTACGTATTGGTGGAGGTGCCGTAATTTATATTAAAATATTTTAAAGGCTATTGATTGTAGACATGATATCCATATATCATACATTGCATCACATTTATTAAACATCAAATACTATCACTGGACACAGATAATTAAAAATATCAGCATTCATTATTATATATACATTCAGGGCCGAAGGGAAAGAGGGTCTAGAGGGTCGTGAAGACCCCTCACTTAAAAGATAAGTTGGCAAAAAATAAGTCGTCGGCAATTATTTGACATAGTCGACTAGTCGGAAAACTGTATAACCTATCTTTTTTTACTCATTAAGTCGATAAAAAAGAATTGGTTGGTAACTTTTTGATTATATAATAAATGCTTATTAGATTTATCGACATGCAGTTGGAAAATTGCGATTAAAATTTATTTAAAGATTTCAGATAATAATATTTTAAAGTATAAATATGTATTTAGTAGGCCGTGGAAAATTTTCAATATTATTTAATACAAGTATTATTTTAGAAAATATGTCAATCTCTACCCCGCGATCCATCAAGAATATTATATTAATATCGTATACCTACCAGCACAATATTATGTTTCGTACAAATAAACTTCGGTCCGTAACAAATATTAAATATACTTGTTAAAACTTAAAAGTGATAATTTGAAAATCGTATTAATTTTATTTATACCTACCTACTATACCTAGTAGTTAAAATCTGAAAACTAATTATATCTGTGTTACCATCACGACTCACGAGTCCGACAATTTTATTATTTTTATAATATAAAGTATAAGTACTTACAAGTATTTTCGGAAATCGCCGACCCACCAACCCCTAAATCATTGAACCGGCTAGACATACCTATAGGCTATAGCATTCGGCGCAAATAATTTGCACCAATGCAAGGCAGTAGAAAATGTGATTCGTAATTTGGACCAAAATAAAATCGGATACTATTATCTAATATTCTATACTATCGAGTCCATGTGCTAAGCCGAACACAACGGCACCGCCCGTGAGCGCTTAAACTTTAAAGCATACAAAGTATCTAAGATGAACGCACCTAAAGTCCGATATTATGAATAACTATGATTATATATA
The DNA here is from genome assembly GCA_025469235.1 of Pemphigus obesinymphae. NCBI lineage: Eukaryota > Metazoa > Arthropoda > Insecta > Hemiptera > Aphididae > Pemphigus > Pemphigus obesinymphae. The sequence continues at coordinate 22,885 of JAIPRL010000574.1, forward strand.
ATTTTCAGCATCGAAAAATTAACTTTGTAAATAAAAAAGTGTCTTATAAGCTACGCGTATAATAAAACTCACTACTCGTAAATCCGGCGATGCACAAGGGAAATTTGTTTTGTGTAATTAATTACATGAAACATATTTCGTAGTCAATTAGTCAATACATATATAAAAAAAATGTGTTTCATAACTATTTTTTTTTTTTTTTTTACACTACCGTAGGTACCATACAGTTCATTTAAGTCTGTCTGGAGATGTCGTCGGATGAAGATATTATGTATGATTATGTGGTGATTATAAATCGACGAAAGAAGATAAACAAGAAAAAATACATTTCTATATTCGTACGAGGTGGTGACGGTGAAGTTAATTAAATATGAAATTTAATACAATATTTAAATTAAATAAGTCAATCCATAAAAAAGGAGATTAATATTATAGTAAGGAATTTAACCAAGTATAGGTATTATTTTCAATATCGCGTTTTGAATATTTGATCAAAACGTATGTTGGATTTGATATTTTGAATCTGAATTTTTCAATTAAAAATAATATATAATTAAATACAATTATAATTATCTAAATAAAAATATAATACAATATAATGCAATATTAATATAAATATATAAAACATGAATTATAAATTATAGGTAGGTAATAATACTTTGAATTCAATAGCAGTAGGTACCTAGGTTGGCTAGGTTATATATATGCAGTACAGTACCTATACTTATTTTTGTTGTGACCCACGCTGGAATAGATCGTAAAATGAAAATGAGGAAACAATTACACACGAAACGTGTTTACAAAACAAATTTGTGATAAAGTTTTGGAAACACCAATATGTGTTGCCTCATTTAAATACATGCGTTCTTAACATTTACTGACGAAACAATAGTTGCCCCTGTGTGTCACACTGTCTGTTACCGGCCTAACTCAGCGTGTTCGATTGTGTTTGGTTAGGTCGGTTCCAAAGTACTTATACAAAATACAAAAACGTACACAGTGTAGTATAATATGTATGGTGAGTGGTGACAATAAATATAAAAAAAAAAAAAAAAAAAAAAAAAAAGGTGGGAAAAAAATTATAATTTGGTGAAATGTAAAAAAAAAGTAGGTACTTATACCTAGATATCTTTTTTATTTAGTATTTAAATATTATACCTACCTATATAATATATGATACAAATTACAAATTATAATAATTATAATTGTTTGATTGTTATTTGTTTTAATAAAATTGAAAATTGAATGTAAAAAGATTTTAAAGTAAATAAATTAATAGAAATGAATGCGTGTAATATTTAAGTGTTTTATTTTCATTAACGATGAACGGTTAAAAATAATTTCATCGATAAAATATAATTTCTTTACTTAAATAAAACAAATATATTGTAGGTATGTTATAGATACCTTAAATACTCAATTACTATTTATTTGTGTATATATACCTATATATAAAGTCTTAACGAATATAAAATATTTGAAAATTTACTATTGGTTGTTAATAATTGTTAATAAAAAGTATTAAAGTAGAGTTTTTAATAAAAAAAAGTCAATAAATTGTTTAAAGGATTTTTTTGAGGATGATAAATATAAGTCCCTATATTTAAATGCACTTGGCATAATAATTCAGGACAGCAGTATATAGATAGATCAAAAAATAAGTAGGTACGTATGGTCACCATTTATACTGTATATGGCAGAGGTATTCAAACTTTTTCATCCCGCCGATCTTTTTTGACTTCACAATATTTTGATGACTCCCAAATTAATAATGACAAATAAACAATGGTTATATTATGTATGTAAATTATTATAATGTATTAATATTTAATATTGATTTATTTATTATACGACTGTATAAATCAATTTACAAATAAATATATAATATAGAAAAAATGAAATTCAATATTTTATGCTTGCTTAATAAATACAAATTAATAAAAAAATAAATTAATATTTAGTGAGATGGATAAGCTTGTTTATGTCTCATAATATGTTCAAATCTTGGTTCTAGTTCAGAAATAGCTATTCTCATCTCTTTCTCAACGTACACTTTTGACCGATATTTTGTTTTAATTAAAACCAATCCAAAAAATCCGGTCTTACATATAGGTATGAAGTAGCAACAGGTATTCAATTTTTCAAAGCTTTGTTGGACAATTCTCGGTATTGTAGTTTCACATGTGTCCAAAATTGGGTTAACGACGAAAATACGAACATGGTCTTCATTGTGGAATTTGACGTTATTCACTGAACCAAATATCATTGATAGAATTAACAATAATATGCAATAATCAAATTTTAACAAACAAATATTTGTTGAAATAATACAATTTTTATTATTTTAATGTATATATTGTTAAATTAATAAAAAATGTGTTTACAATAACAAATTTATTTTGTAAATTTCACAAAATATATGTTATAATTTAATAAAAATAATTTGTAAAATTAATACAGATTTTATTATTATAATAAAATATGTTATTAAGTATTCTGTTTAAATTGATTATTTTTATTAATAAATGGGCGTTTGTTCTACGAAAAAGAAGAAAGAAAGAAACATAAAATATTTATAGGTAATTGAATTAACAAAATATTTGTTAATTCATATAAATTTGTATTCAATTAGACAATTTTACTCAAGACATCGATAAAATATATTGTTAAATCAATAATATGTTTTGTTATTTTACTGTTAAATTAACAAATATTTTATTTCTAAATCAACAAACATTTTATTGGACGTATATTAACAACCATTTTATTAAATTAATCTATATTTTTATTGAAATCACAGATATATTTGGTTCAGTGTATCGAATCACTATTCTTGTTCAATAGATGGCAAATTCGTTGGAAGATCATCACTGAAGGGATTTTTGAACCAATTTTGTTGTTGAGTATTCATTGGTCAATGAACTCTTTTTTGACGATCATTCAAGTTCATATAATTTTCACTTAAAAATGTATGGAGTATAGGAAAGCAGTCATTAAAAACACCCTTTTCTATTTTAGTCTTCCATAAAACTAATTTCCTTTGAAACACCGTAATTTTATCAAGTAGCTAAAAATTTGGATATAATTTCTTTGCAACGATTTATTTAATACATTTAGCTTTGAAAAAATAATCGGAAAGATATGACAGCTTCGTAAGAAAATCAGTGTCTTCAAGCTTTTTGTCGTGTTTATTGTGATCTAAAAGAAAATGCAGTTCTTTTCTAAGCTCGAAAACCCTTGCCACTACATTTCCACGTGAAAGCCATCGAGAATTGAAATAGTAAAGTAGGGAAAAATGCTCAGGTTAAATATTAAAACACAATCGTTCGAAACGTCTGGACTTCAACGGACGAGTTTTGATAAAGTTTTACGATTTTAATAGTTGATTGTCTTCTCTCTGTCACTCATCAAGAGTGGACTGATAGATTTTGAAACAAGAACCTTTCTGTGAAATATACAGTATATGGAGCTTTTTGTTTAATCAGGGCTTAAAGTCTGTTGTAACATCCTGCCATAGAACGAGCTCCATTAGTGCAAACACCACTGAACAAAAATTTTAATTGTGAAAAAATCCTTTTATTAGAACGATAAATGTAAAAAATATATATACATTTTTTTTTTACTACGTCCATGATAATTTAGATTTACAGAATTTAAAAAAAATGTTTTACGATTTGTCCATTCGATGTCGATATACATTTTTCGTGTTAAAATTCATTATTAAATATTCACTGCCTTCTCGATTTATACACAAATGAAGGGATAAAAAAAAGGACAATCCCATCCCATTAAAAACAGGACGTATATTATATATGGTCACCCTCGTGCAAACGCGTACATATACGTATATATATATATATATATATATATATATGTAAATGATACATTGATACGACAATACTATAACTATCCCCTTTCTTCCGAGTTCGTGGGTATATATATATATATACATACACGAACACATCCTTTCCCCGCCAATTTTAAATTTGCCAAAAAAACCAACTACCTAGTTTGAAAAAAATAACTTTCAAATTACATTAGGAGGAGCAAAAATCCTTATGACGTTATAACGTAATTCGTCTGATATTTAAAATATCAACACCCAAAGATACGTTCACCCTAAATCGTCATAATAATATAAACACCGTTTTACATTAATTATTAGTTGCGATTTTTACTATCGCGGAACATCGAAAATATTTTCGTAGACGATGTACACGCATTAACCGTCAAAGTATTTGTAACACGTATATCAAAAATACACGTTGATGATCTGCACGAAATGTACCGTTTACCATAGACGTGTAACAATCGTTAAATTATATATTTCGATTATTGTCAATGCAGTTTTATCTATTTACACGTTTATATCTAAATATTTTTGATGTGTCTCATCTATTTGTACAGTAAAATATTTCAAGGTTACCTATAATTCATTTTATAATCTATCGATTTCTTTTACAGTTTCTAAACTTTCGGCGTAACATAATTAGTGTTAAGCATAATGTAAATGCCATTTTTTATATATATATATATATATTTTATATATTGTATAGATACATATATAATATAACAAAACTTGTAATATTATAGTATTAGTATTATTAGTATTATATTACATAACATATTATTATTATATTATTATATTATTACTATTATTGTCGCAGGCCGGATTTAGAATTTCGGAGGCCTCAGGGACCCATACACTTCGAAAGGTCCTTCCTTATAAATGATGCCCCATTTTTATAAATATATATATATCTATAAAAACTCTTGGATATCTCCATATTTGTTCAAGTATCCTGTAAAAAAAAAAAAAAACACCCCAAATAGGTACATCTCTAAAAAACAATATTTTAAATTCTATTATTAACATTATTATAAGTGTTTATTCGATAAAAATTAGATTTAAAAAAATGCTTTTATTAAAATATAGTCTTTTCATTTCCAAATCAAAACTTTGTGATCAAAAAATTTCATAAAATATTAAATATCGAAAAACCAAAACGCTATTATAAATGTAAACCGATACTAAATCTGAACGAAAAAAACAACTTTAGGCGGGTATACATTATTAAGTAATAAAATTACATAAAATGTATTTAAAAACAAAAAAAAAACCATTAGAAGGTATATTCGAAAATCATTTGACGATTTTCACACTAAAATATCCGTCCATTGAAATAGATAATTGACTTTTGCAAAAATGAAACATTTGAATATTAGCCCCCTTTTCGTTTGCGAATAGCCGAGGGGTAAAAAATAAGACTTTAGCCGTAGAATATTTCATTATTTTGTGACGGTCGTACTCCCCTAAATCCGGTCCCGATTATTATTCTGATCGTGTATATCGCATAGCCGTTTCTTCGAGTCCGCCAACACACACTGCAATGCAATGTCTCCAAATATTTACGTGTTTTTAATATAATATATTTATGTATCAATAAGATTTAATAATATATTGTGAATTATATATAGTGTTTCAAATAACGAATTACCATAGAAAATAAATAGTTGAATATGTGTAATAATTATATATATATATTATAGTATAGTTGTTTAAGGATACCTAACAAAATATAGATATAATATTATATTTATTTGGGTTTTATATAGAAGTACCACCTATATATATATATGTGTTTACGGACGGTTTTTTTTTTTTTTTTTTTTTAAATTATTTTGGATAAGTCGAATACTTACACAAAAAGTATATTATACTTATATAATATTATATATCATATTCACTATATTATGTTCACGTTTGTACACACATCACGTAATATATTACGAAGGCCGTCTGTCGTTTGTAGTTATCAATATCATTAATATCATTAATTGTATTATTATTATTATTACCTATATATTTAAATGAATATTATAAAATATTATCTGTATGCGTACATAATTATTATTGTAATATTATTATAAATAATCTCTATAAAAACCATAATATTATACTCGCCTAACCGTTCAACCATAATATTATTATATGGGTATCCATATGTATATATATGTCATTGTCGTTTTATCAAAATATCGCGTTTATCTATAGTAATGTATTTATTTATATAGGACACACGTCACACAGCTGTAGGTACATAGCTGATAACAAGTTGACTGCCACGAAAATATTGTTACTACAGAGTATTATACCAATAGTAATATTAACATGGCCGTCCTGATGGGGGGGATAGGTGTTTCACTCAAAACTCTGGAAAGCGGTCGGCAAAAGCAGAAAGTTTTTTTTCAAAAAAAGTTTTGAAGAGACTTAAGTACTATTATATTTTTTTTTTCCTCATTTTCACCCCTCACCCACACCATAATTAATTCATCGAAAGGCCCCATAAATATTATTATAATTACCTACATTCTAGCGCAAACTTCACCGATGAAATCCTGTGTATTCTCTACCCTCCCATTGACGCTTATGACATAACGACTGGAAATGTTTTTATGTGTAAATCATAAAATGTAAAAATTTTAAGTAGCATACTATAAATAGATGATATTATCTATATATTTAAAATTATGTTTAGTTTACAATTGTTATCATAAAAAGGAAAAACATTTTTTATAATATATATAATGTATATAATATTATTGGTTACGACTTACGAATGGCATTACTAAATTGTTGTTACAATGATAATAAAAAAAAAGTGCGAGAAAGACAATACGAGTTGTATATTATAACATCATATAGGTACCCATACAGCATCCGTAGTATACTATACTTACTTTATGAAAATAGTGAAGATTAACAGTTTTACATACTTTTATTTCTTATTTCCCAAATACTAACATGCTTAAGTATGTATATTCAAATATTAGGGGTCAAAGATGGTTCTTCTTGATAGATACGACAAGCTATAAAAAAACACCTACCAAATTATTGGATGGATTTGATATCATAGGATATTATATAATAATATTTATACAAACCATATCATACTGACTGTATATTGTAATTATTATGGGAAAAACACATACAATTTGGGCACAAACTGGGGGTCAGATATTTTATTGGAGGGGAAAAGACATCGTTTGGCCACCTCTGCAATGAGCTCAAATTTAGTTAAAAAAATTAAAATTTCTAACTACATGTATATCAATAATGGTCAACGTTCATTTTGCAACAAATTAAAATAAAACAATGTAGCTAAGGTAATAAACTACTTATCTATATTGAATAAAGAAAAAACGCAATACAACACATTTTTCTTATTACCAATGTATAATAATATTATATGTATTGTGTATATCAGATTCCGAATGTAGTGAGAAATTATTGTAGTATTGGCTTTATAATGATGTAATTTTTATGTACCAATATATATTATATTATATATATATATATATATTATATTCACTTTTTCGGGTAAAAGTTTTTGGGTAAAGCTATATTTTATACTGATCGAAAATTCATTACGAGTATATCCTATTATTGGTATTTATTGGTATTGGTATTTTATAGAGGCAAATAAATACATTAAGTAAATCCCTGTAAAATTAGCATTTCAGTACCGAAAAATAGTATGGGTAGGTACCTAGTTTTCAAGTGTAAAACTTTAATAAAAAAAAAAAAAAAACATGAACACCCATAGTTTATTTGGGTCCTAAATGTGCATTTTTTTTATTTATTATTATTTTATTACCTTATTATACTGTTCAGTTATTCAATTATATAATCATCACCATCCTAATAATAAAAAGTTCTAATTTAATAGGTTATTTAAGAGGATGTCAGCGCGGCCATTTTTTAAAGGGTTCTATTATATCGGCAATTTTTAAAAATTTTTAAAATTACTAATAATTGGTCCCGTTATTATATAATTTTTATAATTGTTGTTTTTCATGAATTAATACAATTTTATTGAAAATATTACTTTGCATTTCTCATTCATAACAACTTCCCAATATCTTAGAAACATGAATCAATAAAGAACAAATGATCAAAAAAACAAAATTATCCAATGCCTTACGGAGCTGTTTTTCGATATAATGTATTTAAAGATGTTTTATGCATTTTTAAAAACTCAACATTTTTTTATTTTTTTTAATAAATATAACTTGTAAAAATAAAATATCGTGAAAAAGCTCCGTAAATGATATTATTGTGCTATATAATATTGTTATCTATAATTTGTTTTCGTTTTATATTTCCAAGATGTTTACAAGTTGTTAAAAATGAGAAATGCTAACATTTCATTGAAAATTAATTGTTTGCGCAGACATCCACTACGAGTATTATATACTTGATGTAGAGGTACGCATCGGAAACATTCGATAATAACGTCTATATATAAATAGAATTCGACGGCGGACAATAACATTTAACAATATACGACAGACTTCATGTAAACAAAAAAATATTTATTATAAAAATAAATGATTCTATAATTAAATAAAATTGTTTATGACCAAATTTGATCCCGCAGGTTTTTATTACTTCGTGAGATTATTCTCTGGTAATAATACTATACTATTCCAATCTAGGTGCGTGAAGTTATATATGTTTCCGCTGCGTGAAGTTAGCGGAAGATTTTTAAATCGTGGATAAGGGGTGAAATTTTTGGGCACTAATTTTTTTTTTTTGCACTTTCCAAGAGCACTAATTCAGCACTAAAATTTGGCAGTATAGCGGAAATTAGTGCTTTTCATGTTTCCGCTAACTTCACGCATCTTTCCAATCTTTGGGTTATAATTCTACATTTCTACAGCAAAATATTTGAACTCGTCAGTCTTTGTTCTCTGATGACGGATACCGGATATTGTGTTGGAAACTTTTAATAATTTCTACAAACACGAATATTTGTACACTCATAAGATGATCTAGTAAAAAGTCTGATCAATTTAAATGCTTTTGCCCAGGAATGAAATCTGTGTATTTCATGACATAATTTGCAAATAAATATCCGTAATTTTATTTATCTTTTAATAATATGTAAAACTGTCGTCGTATCATGTAGAAATAAAATAAGTAAGTAGTAATTAAGTTTGAATAAAATATTAAATATGATAATAAAAAAATAAAAATAATACCTAGTTGATTTCCCAGAAACTCTTAATGAACTAAGAAAAAACTACCAAAAAATTAAAAAAAAAAAAAAAAATTAACGAAAGAAAATACGCATTTTGTCAAAATCGATTGAAAGTTTTCTATAGTAATTACAAAACTATAATAACGTTCAAAATGTTCACAGAGCAGTGGCGTACCTGTGTACTCGTGTGTGTATGTGTGTGTGAAGGAGGGTGGACATTAGCCCCTTCCCCCGTAAAGTGTATTGACTTGTACATTATAACTATAAGTTATTTTATTATTGTGGTGGGGGGATAGAAAAATAATTTGCTCCCCCAAATAAAAACTGTCCAGGTACGCCACTGTCACAGAGTACCTACCTACATGTTTTATATTATGTAATATTAATATTAATAAAATATTTAATTTTCATATTTAATATTATTATATTGTTATATCGTTGAACATCATACTAATAACAAAGCACATAAAAGTAAGAAAAAATGAACCGAACTATATTTGATGATATAATATACATACCTATAATATTAGTGCCTATGTTATAGTAATAATTATTATTTTGTTTTTCTAATAATATTTTAATAATCGCTATATATAGACAACACTAATAGTTTGGGTATACTATTGAGGTCTCGTGATTTACATGTCACACCTCATATACTATCATTAATTTCATTAATATATGTATTGACATATGCATATTACTATATGCATTTAAGTACCTACCAGTTTTACAAATTTTCTTTTGGAAAATGTTTTTAGCCTATTATTATATTGTTTACTGAAAAAAAAATGTAATATATAATAATATGTAATTTAACCACTTTTCACCACCCAACTATTAAATTATTAATACATTTTTTTGATTAAAAAGTTAAATAATACATAATAATATTTTTCAAAAGTTTACCAACTACAATTATGTAATAATAATATAGAGTAGAGTCGCCACCTATGGCCATCTTAATTTTTTTTTCTATTAATATTACATTCATTCTCTCTATGGTTATTAAAAAAAATTGAAAATTAATCCATATACCTAGGTACCTATACTTTATAAGTTTACCAATCTTTAGTTTAAATTTCAATCTTATGAATATTATGGAATGAGAAATTTTATAATATTATTTTTAATTCCATTTCCTCAATGCTAGCCATTTTACCCGTCTATGGCCACCGTAAGTTTTTCGTAAATTAATTATACTTATTAATAAAATGCAAACAAATAAGAGAATCTTTTATTTTCAATCAAACAAATTATGAAATTAAAAACAAAAATGCAAGACTGGTAATTAAATTAATTAATAACTAAATTATTAATAGCTTAATAGCTTTGTTATTCCTCACTTGTTCAATTAGAATTTCCGTCTTTCCCGATATATTTGTATAGTTGGATATTAATTTATTGTAGATTGCTCTAGCTGCCCGAGTCGATTTTAAAATTTTGTACAACGGTATACCGCCCATCGACAGACCGCTTTCTGTGTGGCCATATATTTTGACATTAATTAATTTTTTTTTTTTGCTTTTTTGCTTATAACTATTATAAATTACCCCTCCCCCACCCCCAGAACAAGAACAAGAAGTTCAGGACTTCTGTAACCGCCTCTGATATATCATATATTTATATTACCTATTTATAGTACCAGCTATTTATGTATAATATTACCTACAATCTACATATTATTATATAATATAAAAGTATTGAAAATACATCTGTTCGTATTTTAATAAATTTCACTCGGGATTTAATAATTATGGTCTGCATAAGTTGTAATTAAATATTACGTATTACCTACTTACAAAACTATAAACGTATATACATAATTAAATTTATCTGTTCCGAGTTCTCATATGAAGGCCACAAGTTACAATGTGTATGCCAGAAGGGATATACAATATATACTAGTGAATACCACAGAAAAAAATTATTGAATAGAAAATACTGACACAAGTGTCAACAACAACGGCGACTACAGAAATGTCGCGGTCGGCGGTACGCGTACTCGAAGAATGACACTTCGGATGTCATCGTCAAACCTCGGTTCCGCCGCACAATGTCACGACTGCAGACTTTTCGCCATAGACTACCAAATACTATAGATGACTATGCGGGAAAGTCGTATAGCGACCAGACCAGTTTTAGCCTCCAAAATCTACGAATTACCCAATGAATTTTCCATATTAAAATAAAAAAATTACTATCCATCTGGAAAATAGAACAAACTGTAATATTGTTTTGCTTATTTAAAATTTTTAAATCTTTTCATTGTTTTTCGACAAATTTGGTTTCAATTTCGTTTTATTTGATTTGAATAATTCGAACCGAACTATTATTTTGCGATTCGAAAATCGGATATTTCGTAACATCACTAAAAATAATATAAGGAAAGACTAGGTACAAGCTTCTCAATTGGGTAACCCCAACTAAAATTGTTCATTACAAATTATTAATTTGAACTTTCAATTTTGAAGGACCACTCTAATGTACTTATGGCTTATAGTTTTATATATAGACACATGCTATCATTCAAAATGAATGAATTCATTTTATATTTTATTTGTTATTTTTAAGAAATATGTTTAATTTTACGTAGATACTAAAATGTTATTCTCATTTTACTCAAATAAAATTGAATTTATAAAGTATAACCTATACAAACATATACCTACCTACAGAATAATTGTCATATTTTTTTAGGGGGGCCGGGGTCGGTCAGAACCATCTTAGTTCACATAATCTACGCTAATAGTGATAACAGTTATAACTTATTATTAATATTTTTTTATTGTTTTATAAAGAATTGTTTTATTAATTATATATATATATATGTATATTAAAATGTATAATAGTACAAATTTATGTATAAAACATTATGTTGAATTTTAATAATAATAAATAGTACCTATTACCAGATTATCCTTATATAGTAGTAGTAGTTGTAAAGCATAATAATAATTAATAACAACATTAATTTAAAGATTAGTGCGTAAAATACCTAGTAGCACGAATAAGGTAAAATTTACTCACGTTTTTTTTAAAGGGCGGGTGGAAGTGATTTTTATGATAAAATATTACACCAAATAGAAATACAAAAATACAAAAATAAATAAAATTACAATATATTGAGGTAGGTGGATATAATAATAAAAGTTGTAAGTTCGTCATAATGTAAAATAGGTTGTGAGTACCTAGGACAGAGTTTATCGTCAGGATGGATTTTTTAGGGGGGGAGGTAGTGACGTTGATTTGTCCGATTGAATTGACCATTTTTCTGCTCATTGACTAATTATATTAAGCAAAGAAAATGAAAAGAGGTCCGTTAATTGATTTGGTCGACTGAGGCAATTTTAGGGGTGCAAGATGCCCGCCCCGCTAGTTTCACCCCTGTAACCTGTTTGTCGTGTAATAATAATAATGTTAATTTGAACGATACTAAAATAGGTAATATTGATTATTGACTGAGAAAATCCCGTAAAAAACTGTTTTAGCGAACCACCTCAAAGCATACGCACCGAATTCCTAGAATATAGTATTTTTTAAAACCAATTCCTATACATGAAATTGTATTCCGGACGTTTTTATACCTGTTTCGAATGTCCAAGTACAATATTGGCCAAAAAACTGTTTTTGGTGAATCTCAAAAATAAAAAATTTGATTTATACACATTTAATTTTTGATCTAAGTATATTATATTTTATGTTGGTCATGTGATGACACCTCAGTGTGGAACGATTTTCCCATTTTCAGGGGTGCGTGAATCACTGCTATTGGCAAAACAAATTAACGATACGCATTCTGGTGGACAAAATATGAATCTTCCGACTCGAGATTGATTGTATTTTTTACATTTTATATTATATAATATATTTTTTATGGCGATTTCAAATTAAATTACATTTGTGATTCCTTATTCTATGTTTTGAATTGTAGACTTAACCATTTACAAATATTATTAGTTAAATACCTACCTATATTTTATATATTTTATAAAAATTGAAATAGCAGCTCAAAAAAAAAGTAACAACTTTTGTTGTGTGTATGAATGTAAATCCTACTATTCTACTGATATAAGTATAAGTTTTCATAAATTGCTAAATTTTAATGAACCAAAAATATTATGGAAAAATAATATTGGGATTGAAGAATTTGGTTGACCGTCGTAGAATATGGGCTATTTTATTAAAGCTGTCTAAGGTAACCTTGGGGAAAAAACAGTTACAAGTATGCTCAAAACACTTTACTGAAAATGATTTCTTTTCACATGGTATGATATTTAAGTTATTTAAACTTTGTTATATTTGAATTATCTAGGTATACAATTTATTATATTATAAATTCCTCCTCAAAATTTACCAAAATCATCCATATTAATTCCTTCACCAAAAAAAATACCTGCACCAAAGAATAGAACTCCAAAACAACAAAAGTTAAAAAATAAACAAACTAGTGATGATGAAACACTGTCGTGTGATGTAAGTTATTATTATTTTATCATACTTATTTGTTTTATTCTTAAATATTTTATACACCAATTTCTAGTGTCATATGGAGGGTTCTAATGAACATTTGGTTTCCACATCAATCGTTCAGGAGGAAAAAGATCACTATTTAAAATCCAATGCAGCTGACGATTTTATAGTTGTCAAAAATATTATCCATGAACTTAAAGACATGACTGATTCAGAAACACAAGTACCGAGTAATGATCTCCTAAAACTATTCATATATTTAATAGATATAAAATAAAAACTAAATACTATGACAGGCATTTATTAATTTAAAGTCTTAGATGAAATTATAGAATTACATGAAACATATTTTCCCGATAAAAGGAAACACCGAATAAGTCTGAAAGAATGCACCATTATGGTATTTTTAAAATTAAAACAAGGGCTATCGTTTGATATTTTAGGAATTTTGTTTAATGATTTGACTTCAGAAACTTGCCGATTAACCTATAATTCAATGATTCCCCAGTTTGCACACATATTTCAATCATTAATTTATTGGCCTTCTAAAGAAGAAATTTCATGAAATATACCATATTGCTTTGATAAATTGAATAATGTAAGAATTATTTTAGATTGTACAGAAATTTCTTTGCAAAAGCCTAAGTGTTTAACATGCCGTATAAAATGTTATAGCAACTATAAATCTACCTTTACATTAAAGTTTTTAGTAGGAATTTCTCCAGGTGGTGCAATAACCTATATCAGTAAACCTTATGGGAGTAAAGCATCAGATAAGGCTATATTTGAGCAAAGTAATATAATCGAAATGATGCTAATGCCAGATGTTATTATGGTAGATAAAGGGTTCCTTATAGATGATATTTGCAAAAAAAAATATCGCCATAATTCGACCTCCTTTTTTAAGAAATCAAAAAAAATTTAACAAAGAAGATGCTTTGTTATCTAAAGACATAGCAAAAGCTAGAGTCCACATTGAAAGGGTAAATCAAAGATTAAAAATGTTTAATATATTTAGACATACATTTCCTTGGGCACATATTAATTTAGCTTCTGACATAATAATAATAATTAGCGGCTTATGTAGTATATCTAATATAAGCCCACCAATATTTTCTTTAGATAAATTTAATTGTTGATATGCATATTTATCATATTTATTTTGAAGTTAGTATACTCCAATTTCATTATTTTTGTATACTTGTTTTTATAATTTATCTATTTTTATTTTTTTTCTTGTCCTCCATAAGCTCATGCTTTTACCGACAAACTTTTTCTTTTATTAGTTATATATTATAATAAAAAAATAATAAAAATAATAATAATAATTTACAGTAATTATATTTGTAATAAAATAAAGATTTATTAACACATAAATAAGTATTTTATTAGCATTTATTTATTTGATACAAGTAAGAAAATTATTTATCAGATTATATAATTTATTATATAATCTTTACATATGAAATTTTTACAATTATTTCTAATTCATGTAATATATAGATAGTTTAAATAAAAAGTAAAATAATATATAAAAAGAAAATACATATATGCCTTGAATATTTTAAAAATGTTTATGTAGGTAACAATTAGTTTTTAAATACTATAGTCCGATAGTCGTATATTTTATTTTTATGATATAAATTAATTTTATTATTATAATATATATTTTATTTTAATTTTATAAAAGTATTACAATATTTTTTTTTATTAATTAATTTTTAGATTTTTAATTTATCTAAGAAAACGGTTTTATTTGGTACATAAGAAATATTTACCTGTTAAGCAATAAAAGTACAACAACCACATGTTTACAGGATTCTGATGACCCAGCTTTGTAATTACAGTTAAAAGTAATAATACTTAATGTATCATTAGCTAATTCGCCATTAACTTCTGTGGCATTTCATTAATGTGAGACGATTGTTCAACTAATGCCTTTATTTTAATTGTGTTTTCCTAAAAGTAAAAAAAAAATACTAATTTGATATATAATAATATTACATTTTCAAACTTATTCCAAATATTATAAATAAGTTTTAATTACTATTTCAATTTTACTGCATAAGATAATTTGTTGTCCATATATTAATATTTGTTCACCTTCTATTGCAGACGAGAATTTAAATTGCATTTTGCGTAAGCGAATATATTTAATAATGATAGACATTATTACTCATATATTATAATATATAAAAAAATACAAAAAAAAAAAACTATAAAATTAAAACACGTTTGTTCAAAAAATATATTTATAAAAACTGAATACTGATAGGAATATCCCGAGTCGGTGTAGGGGGAAACCGCCTACCCATGTATACTCCAGTGCTCCGGATGTTAATTTGTTTTGCCAATATGAAAATTAAACATTTTAAACTTATATAATACACACACATATATATATATATATATATATATAGTAAATTACGCATTGTAAAACCGAATATATAAATTCATACTCAGATAAGAAGTCCAGAAAATTTTTTAAATGAACACGTAGGTACCTAGCTAATATATAGATTTACATCGGGAGATTTATTTTCGTACGTGGTGACTGGGGGAGGGTGGTCCATATTATAGTTAAGAAATGAAATATGATTACCTATATGGTTAAGTATTATCAAAATTAAAATAACTTTATTTTACAAAAAATAGTGCAAATTTTACGGCAATTCTATGAATTTCATATAATTTAATTTAAACCCATATTATGAAATTAAAAATAGGTAATATTTTTATTTTATAGGGTCTGGTTCTGAGGGACCCTGCACTCCCTCATAATTATGCCACTAGTTACCTACATATTAATTAATCGATTACTAAATATGACTATTGAGTATTGATACAAACGATTTCAGGCAACAAATAATTCATTTTTCAAAAAAAAAATCATTTTGGAAACATTTGTTTTTTCCAAAATTTTTAATCAAAATGTATGGTTTCCGTTTTTATTCCTTTTTCAGTCTATACAGCAAATACACAAACATTTTTTTGAACAATTTTAATTTATCCTTGTACCTACTTGGTAATAATATTAATATTATGCTTTTGCTTATAACTACCAATAGTCCAATAGTCCCATCTTTATTTATTGACCAAAAATCAATTTTTATTATTATTAAACACATAATAATATATTTTACCATTCTTATCTGATGTTTCATGACAATTTGTGCGACGCCACGGACAAAGTACAATAATAATATTAAATACCTATTATATTGGTACGTACCTAACAATGCGGGGGTGTCGAGGTACCGGGGTCACTTAGATGCACAAGTCTATTTTACAACCAGGAAAAAATGTTTATTTTTCATTCAAGATAATTTCTCAGTTGTGGAGGAACACATATTATGTTTCAGAAAATGACAAGTTCTACGCAATGTAATATGACAAAAATATCCATATTTAAAAAATAAACAAAATCGAAAAAAGTCTCATGCTATTAAATTCTAGCATTAAATTAAAAATGAAACTATAGATAGGTATTCCTTGATAATAAAAATATACAACACAAGGAATCAGTATGTCGAAATATGTTATTTGATACCTACAAATTAAAAAAAATTTAGATTCTGATTACGAGGAATTAATATAGGAAACCTATTTGACGAAAAAGGAAATATGATAGGTATACTGTCACTAATAGTCAGACTAATAGGCCCCGGCTATACACGGCGTTTTACCGTCGCGAATATCCGCCGCGGATATCCGTCGTGTTGAAATTACATTGATTTAGATTGGAGCGGCTATACACGGCGATAAAAATCCGTCGCGATTTGGACGATGTGGAAAAACGCTGCCGGACTGCGAATAATCGTCCGAACGTCAAAGTGATAAAATCGCAAACCCCACATTTTCCATATAGTTGAATGAGAGGCGGCTATACGGGCGACGAATATCCGCCGCGTTTTTATATTGTATTCGATAATACAATAATTTTGTATAGGTATTGGTTTTTTAATATGCAGATACCTACTACTACAAATATTCATTATTAAATAATTTTTAATTTAATATAAATTCAATTATTTTATACTATTATATTATATACCGACCTACCGTGGCGGTTATACATAATGTTCAAGGGAGAGGGGGTGGGCGAAATCAGTGATGTAATTTCGGTTTTTGAAGGGAGGTAAAAGTTTTAACCGGCCTAAATTAGCTAAAAAAAAACAAAATAAAATTCCAAGGGAGGGGGGCGATCCACCTATCGCTCCTCTCTTATAACCGCCACTGCCTACCTATGTAGTGTACCTATGTAATACAATTATTAATACTTAATTATTAATTAATATAGTAGGTAGGTAGGTACCTATTTAATATATTATAATATGACAAGTTTAATTAGGTACCCATCAAAATTGTGTATTTCAACGACGCATATTCTGGGCATTTTTTAATTGTATTTAGGTTTTTATACGAGTATATATTCGTATTTTGTAAATAATTTTGTAAACGTTGTTAATAGGTACCAAACTACCTAATATACCTACTATCCCGGTTTTTCCAATTTCACTATATACTATAGTATACCTACCACAGCGGGAGAAAAAATTGATACTTGTTTGGAAACGATAGAAGCATTATTTAAAATTACGGGTGCTGGAAGGACGTCCTTCTGGCACCCGGAAATCAAAATTGAATTATCTGGGGCCCCAATGAAGTTACAAATTCTGAATTTATGGTTACAAAATATTACGAATTACTTACAAAAAAATGAGACAATTTTCGGTTTAAAATATTAGGGTGCGGGTGCCAGGAGTACTGACCTACTATTAATGTACAATATACCTATCTACAACAAATGGGTCATCGGACCTTGTTAAATACGTACCTATACTATCTCACAAAAGCCCGTATTTCGTTTAATTCTATAATATAAATCAATTATTCGTAATTATTATTCAACACTGTTTAATTGATTAAGCGAATGAATTGTAAATAATTGTTAACGTTCCGAAAACTTTAGTACCTGCGAAAATCGTAGGTCTATTATTTATAATTAGTAGACAAATTATTATACTAATAGGTAACAGTAATAATATAGTATTATTATTATGAATTGTGGTGCCGTCTATTAATTGGAAATTCCATTTTGATTAAATCATATTAAGAGTAGGTACGCAATATTCCCATTTTGACGGTCTATAACTACAATTTTTTACTTAGTAACCGTAGAGTCAAAATTTATACAAAATATGAAAGATGAGAATATTTACTATGCCATAACGTGGAGTTGTTTTATTTTACATTTTTTTTATGTTTTTCTTTAATTTTAAAATTTCAAGATTTTCAATCAAGGATTATAGACTTTCAAATATACCTACATATCGGAAAAAAACTACAGTAGAGTAAACATTCTCATCTTTCATATTTTTTTATAAACTTTAACTTTGTGATTATACAGAGAAAAGTTGTATAGTTATATGTTATAGTTATATAGAGTGTGAACGTGTATTTAACAAATATCGTGATAACACAACAATAAAAATCATACTGACGCATGACTATTTTTAAATTACTTTTAAAATAAAACTAAATATTTTTAAATTGTTGGATTTTTATTTTCTAAAAATGTATATTTTCATACATAATTATTTTAGATTTTAAGGGAAGTTTTTTTTTTTACTCATGTAAAGTTACTTGTTTCGAAAAAAAAATGCATCTAAAAACATACAATTTTCACAAGTATAAATAGGTATGCATTATAGTGTAAAGTGTAAAACTTATGTTACATAATATGTTATTAATTTTTCAAAATTAAAGTTTTTTTAGAGTTATAGATATGTACCTATATTAGTATATTATACAGCTCCAATTAAAACTTTATATCAAAAGAAATGATTTGCCGTTGATTTAAAATTCCATAAAGCTTATAGATTCTATAGGCTATAATTCAACCCGCTATCGACAAGATTTTTTTTACCCATCTTATAAAATATTTAATGCAAAACATTGAAAACATATTTTATTAATTTAAAATTTGCTTTTTCTATAAATTTAATTATTTGCATTCCATAAAAAAAAAAAAATGGAAAGTTTCGTCTCAATAACGTAAATACACTTTAATTCACTAGTCACGCCACTTCGAAATACGATAACGGCCTACCTCTAATCTCAGTAGATAACTGTGGATATGATCAAATTAATTCACAATTTTAATATGAACTTTAATATAAAATGATGAACTTAATTATTTATGTATTCGATTATGTATAGATACATTCGTTGAATATATTTAAAATGAATACAATATTTAAATCCAATAAAATATTAAAATATAATAAAACCAATTAAATATTAAATGTTGTATATATAATGAAAATAAAAATATCAATATAATAAAAATAATGTTAATTTTGGTTTGAAATCTTAAATGCAATAATATAGAATATTTACAGCTAATATTATTATATATTATAATTTCATTATACCTGTATGGTATACTATTTAAATATATTTGATATATTCCTTGGTAAAATGCTAATTTATATTATACATTATACATTTTTATATTCAAATTAAAATGTTAACAATTTTCTATTCTTCAAAAAAAACATTGTTAAAAGCCTGTACACAATATATTTTTTTTAATAGAATAATTTATTCAGTAATTTGATTTTAATGTGTTTATTAAAATGTATAGGACATAGGTGCTTAACGGAGTTCGCAGAGCTATAGTACCTACTAATGATTATTATTCAATTTGAATAATAATTGAAATATGTATTTATTGTGTGACGACTTTTTTTAATATTATATTGAAATGATAAATATTATCTACGATTTGTATTGTATTATATGTTATAACAAACTATAATGTAAGTAGGCATTTATTGATTTTTTTAAAAAATATAAACAATTTTTATAATTTCTGAATTAAATTTTTTCTTTAACGATGGTTTTAATATTATTGAAATCATACTTAAAATTTTATCAAATAATATTAGACTATAAATGGTTATTATGGTATATATTGTTTATATTAATGTTAATGTTTTTGTTATATGATATATTAAACTATTGTTTTTAAGTAAATTTTAAATAGAACGTTTTTCATGTCAATGGACGAATTTATTATCATATTTCAAATGATGATATTTCGAATAATATGAACAACGAATTTAAAATCTATAAACTATGCATAGGCACCTAATGAGCACATATTTTCCAAATAACACTGCAGATATTATTAACAACGGAGTATTTAAAAAAGATTAAAATTATTGTACAAATATATGCAGAAATAATCATATATCATATAAAATATGCATAATATACGTATGTGCAGAATTAATCGGAATATATCGAACACATTGTCCGTCTTTCTGTCCATATAGTTACCCACTATTGTACATAGTTACTAGGCAGTGACAGGCATATTGTCATATTGTTTATTTGGTTACTATTTGGAGATTATTCGTTTTGTTTTATATGCGAGATATATTTTGAAGAAATGTCAAGTATTATTCATTTTTATAGAATAAGAAGAATGTTATACAACTTATTGTTTAATATTAAAATTACATAATATAATACTTTTTATTCATAAAGTATGTAATATATATGTAAGAGGATACATAAAGAAAAAAATACATTTTATAATAATAATGATATTATTTAATAGCATAAATTATAATGATTAAAATTGTTTTTTTCTTGACGTGAAATTGATTAATTATTTGATCATAATCCAACGTTTCTGCCAATTCATTTTCAATGGAAAGTGTAGCTAATCCAGAAAGCATTTCTTGAGATATTGTACTTCGTAGGTAATTCTTAATAATTTTTAATTTTGAAAAAGCTCTTTCGGTGCCAGCACTGGTTTAGTTTATTGTTTAAAATACGTTTATAAACCGGGAATTTAGAACGCTTTAAGAGTGGATATTCCAAATTTGCTACTACGGTGGCAGGACTAAATTATTTACGACTCGCTATCACTAGTCTTATCTTAAAAACATCAAGACTAACACTTGAAGTCAATAACATTATTTATTGTCGATAGTCACTAGTGTTAACCGTTTGCGCACTACTGTTGTTAAAAATCATTTTTTTTTTTTACTTTTTCGTGTGTCGATTATAATATTTTTCTGATATTTACAATAAATATCTAATCAATGAACCTATAATAATATAAAGTATGATATACGAGTATATTTTATTTTTTCGGTAGTTTTTTCTTTATGCTTAAGAAACCCAATAACAAAAAAAATGTCCGGTTCGGAGGACATTAAAATCAATAGTTTCCTTGCTTCGTTCAAAGTCTAAAATACAATTTTAACACGAATAATGTGTAATTAACAACGTAGGTATAATATATATTACGCGGTGCAGTATTTAAGTCATACACCGTATACATTGTAGTTTTTCTTCAAGCTTAAGGAAACTACTTGAAAAATATTAAAATATCATATTCAAAGTATCAACTAGAACTCATGTGGTATCATTAACATACAAATTCTAAAATTCCTACTCGACTATTTATACCTAGTCAAAATATTGCCAAAAATGTTCAAAAATTATAAATAAGTATAATTTTCATTTTATGAAAAATTGTCAAAATACAATTTACATATCTGCTATATTAATAGTTATAGGTACATGCCTTTGTGTATACCTGATTCACATTAGTTAGCATACCCAACACTTCTGTTTTATGGCCATGTCGGAGCAATGTATAATATATAATATACTTAATAATTAGTTCGTGCTCTACATCAACCGAACTCTATACCTTCGATCCACTACCTCAATATCACGTGCACTAGCTGCGTTATTTTGTTTTGTTAAAATGAATTATGCTGTGAGTAATTTATCCTAACAGACCGAACATATAATTAATTTCTTTGGATACTTAATAAGATCTTTATACACCCCCAGAGTTACGGTTATTAATATACCTATATATAAGATTAGCCCCCTTCATTGGGTAATTTATATTTAAAGGGAATCCAACTCCGTTACAATACGTATATCAGCTGTATCGGCTGTGCAATAAAATGAAATGCTCGTACTTACTAGGTAATATGTAATATAGACATCTGTTATTTGTTTTGTTAACATGCAATGTGCAAACGACAAACCAATTTTTTTTATACCTGGGGATTAATGATACGCAAAAAACAAACATCGACTTGAAGGTATTGGTACAAAATAAGTATACCTCTATACACTTTTGATAAGCGGTGGATAGTTATGACACAATGGCGTTCTTACTTAGAATATATAACTACTATAGCTCATGGCAAAATATTCTTATATCCAATATGTGCAACGGATATAAGCATAGTACATGTACATTAATTGGTATACTGCATATGCGTTATTAATGTTATAATTGTATTCATTTAAATTTAAATAAATAACAGTCATTAGTCATAAGATATGATAATAGTTATCACGCATGCGGAGTAAGAAATTATAATTGTACTTGTCACGTATGTTGCATTTCTTTATAGATGTTGGATATAGAGTGTCCTATGGTTAATAAATTATGTCATCGGTCTATTCGTAATATATGATCTAAGGTTATTATTAATGGGGAAACTTTATACCTGATAATTATATAATAATTATAATTTTGCGACAAAATAGATCAATCTGAACTAGTCAGTTTTTAAAACTCATGAGTCGTAAATAAGAGAAGAATAGGTTTGAAAATTTTTCAAAGATCCCATTCATCATTTATGAAATAGTTTAATAAAGAAAAATATTCCAAATACGTTTTCAAAAAATTGAAGAAAACATATTTAAAAATGCATTCAAAATTAAATTACTTTTCATTAAATGTGTTTAAAATAATATTTATTTAATGGTAATTTAAAAATAATTATTCAAAAATCATTAAAATAATTTTTTAATAATGAATAATTATATTAAATTCTAAGACAAAATATAATATATTAAATATATATTTAAGTACTTGTTTTTTTTTTTATAGACAAAATATACTGGCATAATCTAAAAATAAATATAATTTTAGTAACGATATTCATAACTCCATCTCGAATCGAAAGCTCTGCTTGAATGACCTCGATCGAATAAAATTTGATCGTTATAGCGTATGGATAATATGATGCCATTTTCACGTTAGTCTTTCGAATGTAATATTATTATAATAGTGTAAAAAAGTCGTAAATTCCCTAATCAGTAGGTACGGTATATTTTTTATTGATTATAGTCGTTGGGTTTCTGAAGATTTTATTTCATTGTGGGGCTCACTAAAGGATTTTCAGCGAGTTTAATTGTAATTCACTAGGTTTTATCGTCAGCTATTTCGAAAGTCGTCTATTAGAATATAAACAATAGAATTTAATCGTGATAATATATTTTTGAAAACGTTTAAGTACAGACCAATATAGAGGGGTCGGCCTCTCTCTATCAGTGGTGGGTTTAGAGGAAAATTAGCAAGATATACCTTTATTTTTGGATATTGTTTTTATCCCTGTCTATAACAGTAACTACATATAGGTATTTACTTATCATTATTATTTAAATATTTTACTTTTTAGTTTGAAAATCTATTATTATTATTATTACGAGTAATATTATATATTATTATATATTTATAAACTTATTTATTATATTATTATTTAATAAATAGGTAGCTATTTATTAAAGCTATTTATTTGAGACCCATTTAAAAAGTAATTTACAATATACTTATATTAATCATAGAAATATTATATCTATTATTTATTATGTATTTAAATTTGAATAGGTATAGACATAATAATATGTATTACAAGGTGGCATAGTAGGTGTATCATGTATACCTATGTATAACATATGAATATTAATTTATCTCGTTATTTAACAAGATTAGAATGCCGTTTGAAGAATTAAAATTAAAATTTTTATTGAATAATTCTTAAATCAGACTTGCTAAGTATAAACATTAAAGAAAGTTTTTGAATTTAGCATGCTAAATATATAATTAACATGCTATAACGTTTATACTTAGTACTAGTTTAACCGTGTTATTTATATATATAGTATTTGTCTGTCATACATTTTTTAAATAAATGGTTCTTTAAAATATTAATAGTATCCAAGGTATAAATAGGTACATAATTAAAATGATTAGGGTTTCCGAAAATTATTGATGCTTCTCTCAAACTAATTTTAAACATTATCATTTTATTAAAAATATTTCAGTATCAGTCCAACTATCAAAGCACATAGTCAAGTGAAAATGAGTATAGATTATCCTTCTCATCATAATTAAACCTTCAAATCGAGTTTATGTTTTTATAATTATGCTTATATAAAATACTTTTTCAAGATATACACTAAACGGCATAATGCAGTAATTCAGTACTAAACAAGATAGCTAAAGCTCGCAAAAATATTAAGCGTAAATTGAATTTATTAAAAAATGAAGAAACTCATGTTCAGTCATTAGTTGAACATACATTCTAACCTATTTTGGAGCCATTAACTGATATATCAAATAAATACTTTAATACGAACGATTTGAAAATTGAAAATTACAATACGATTGAACCAAAAAATCGAGGAAGATTCATTAAATTATAAAAAAGAAGAGGAAACGTATAATTCATACAATATACGAACCCAGAAAACTTCACAATAATGGTCAGATTAATTTAGGCGAAAAAGAAATGATTTTCGATGGAAATGCATTAGTTATCGAAGATAATTTGTACTCATTAACACTAGGACTTGAACAATTATTATTTTTTAAAAATCCGAAATTTTATTATTATTATTATACACCTCAAAATTTGATAATATATATAAAAAAAATTCTAGCTCAAATTTCAGCACATTGCTGAATTTCAGGACATAGCACACTGCAAATGGAAATATAATTTAAAAAAGTGGTATCAAATGCATAACTATCATCGAAAAACTGTTTCAATCGGGTGAAGGTAAAAATATTGTAATTCTAAATTACAAAAACATGATTTAATCGATCTGAACGAGCTTATCCATAGATTACGTATGTTAATGAAGTATCGAGATGAAGGTGATATATCTGTTTTTAGCGAGGTATTATCGATTTTCGAAGAGTTATACGAAGTTGGAATAATAATGATAATTTCCAACGTCTAAACGAGAAATTGCTGATGAACTCCATAAATCAGCGATAATAAATTATACTATGTATACGTATTACAAACATGGATGTGTTTGAATGATCAACAGTTAGAATATTTAAGAAGAAATTGACTGTCTCAGGCTTAAGGAATTATGCATAGAATATAATCTATAACTTATTGTATTTTTCATATTGATTATTAAACTCTACACAATGTACATTTTATAAAATATTTACATTAAGAAAATAAAAGTGTAAATAAGTTTTATTTGAATAAAGACACGTGGTATGTTTGATAATTGAACCCGGAAACACATTTATAAATTTATTTATAAAAATAAAGAATAATATATTATATTATTTGCGAATTTCAAATTTATAATAAATCAATTTTTGTGACGAGCATATGAACATATTTCGAGGTACATTGATATAGTTACGATGTGTATAAATTATATCGACATATAAAACACAATATGATTGGTATTAAATCATATTATGAGAAAATCGAAATAGAGTATAATAATGAAGACACATTAATATACATCAAACTATATGTACTTATACTGCGAGAAGACATCGCTGACGACGGTAATCCGGAATACTTTATATATATACATACCAATAAAAACAAAATAATAAAAAATATTGAAAAGCATTCCAAATAAATCTCTTGTGGCCTTGATATGTACCTATTTAATGTATATGTAATTAGGAGTGTGGGAAACGTATATGGAAGATGCTGGACCGCGAGTAGTAGAAGTTAATTAGTGAGGTGTGTTGTGGGGTATCAGCAGACATCGATGACCGATCCCTATAATAGACGATAGGATAAGAGAAGACGCGCACATACACTGAGAGACGATTGAGGGCGGAGATAACGTGACGGCGGCGGTCTAACCACAGAATAGATGAAAGCAGAATGGACGCTGATGATAAGAAATTACACGGGTTCTTATGGGAACCCACAATTTCAAACTAAATGTCAACCGGTAGTGCGGCCTTCAAACGGAGAATGTGTGTAATATTTTACAATAGTATAATACTACCTATTTAATAAAGTATTTTCAATAGTTTTTATAAAAAAATGTCATTATTATTTCGTCAACGTAAATTGGATTTGCGTATAAGTACATAGTATTTATAGTATATTATGTATATAATTATAATAATCTTATTTTGTTTTCAACTATATTTATTGACACAGTAATATTATTCTCCAATTTTTTAACATATATTTCAATATTTCAGTCTAAATAGAATTTACAAATGAATTAGGTAGAATACCTAGTTACTTTTCTATTCTTCATTTTTTTTTCCTCACATTAAGTTTCTATTTAAAAATTTGACAGCTGTAAATATTCTGAATCATGTAAACAAATTAATTAAAAGTACTTTTACCAAAAAACTCACTAGGATGGTTAAAAGGAATATTACAAAAATCCATATTCAATTTGACCCTAACTCCATCTTCAGTAGCAATTGTGGGAAAGTTGTTGATAAAAATATTTTCTAACTCATTTTTTAGACTTAGGACTGTCAATATTATATATTATAATATTGGTATGGTTAAAAATATTGAAGATTTAGAAACTTTTTGAACTGACAATATTATTCTTATGATTACTAAAATTGATTTATAAAAAAATAATATGTTAAACCAATATACAAAACTGAGCCCAGACATGAGTTGGTTATTTAATTTAAAATTATTATCACAGATAAAATGTTATCTGTGTTGTTGATCTAAGGAAAACACCGAGCAGTATCACCGTGATAAAAGAAAAACAAAAAATATACTACGAGGCTACACTGATTGACATTTAGTTCGTTATCACAATTTTAGAGCAGTGTCCAATCTGCTTTCATATATAGTGATGTAGGAGGGTGAGAATTTTAGCTCAGGGTGGTGAAGGCGTCAGCCACTAGGTGGCTGTGAGGCGGTAATGGTAGTGGATGTGCCGAGTTGGTGGCGGATGTGACTGTGGAGAGCCCAGCCAGAACTCTTATGATCACAATACTGACTTTTATTGTTTTGTATTGATTACATTGACAATTATTACAGTATATTATGGTATAGGTAATGTTTGATAACAAATATTTAATTTTCAATAGGTCGTGTTTGGTAAATAATTACTTTGGGTGACAGCAGTGGATTAATAGATCTTATTCATCTGCCATTTTCATGATATTATATTTGATAATATCAAGATTTTTTTAACTTTATGATAATTTGTTCAATGTTCATTGATTTTATCTATATTTAGATCGTGTAATTTTTGTCGCGTTGTCAAATTTTTTCCCACGCGGATAAATTATGTTAAAACTATTTAATTGTGAAACATATTATATTATTAAACATAATTATTTATAAAACGTAATATACGAGAACAGTGAATTATTTTATAAGTCTTATATTATCAATTATACCTAATATTATATACCAACCATATTTTAATATAATATAATAATAATAATAATAATAATAATAATATTGTGTACATTGAACCGTTCAATTTTCATGTTATAATCTGGAATCATAAAACAGAAAAACGCGAAAATTCAGAACATTTCACATCCATCTTTGTGTGATTACAGAAAGATGGATATGAAATGTTCCGAATTTAAATAGCATATAGGTATAATATGTCATATTGTTACCCAACATAATATTTAATAAACATGCTTTTTACTTCTTTCATTTTTTTTTTTTATCATTAAGCATTAAGCTTTAGATATTGTTTAGGTTTAGACGTAAAACTTAATTCAAAACAATATGAATATTAATACATATAGATTTAGCTCGATAATAAGATTAGTAATTCAAATCAGTAAAGTTATTAGTAGATGTAATAGGTATATTGCATTCGTACGTGTGCGCAGGCCTTAAAAACTTTATTGTGTTCATTAAAATGTTTGCCATTTTAAAACATTGTTGTTGTATTGTTATAGTGTTTTCCGTTTGAAAACATTATTTAAATTTTAAGTTATAACGTTTTATATTTTATAATGTTTTTTACATTTTGCGTTTTACAACGTTTTATAAAGATCGTGATTCAAATGAACGATTCAAATCGTGCATGTGCGTCCACAAAAGTATTTCTCAATAGTATTGAAATTTTTTGTGCTTTACATACATTTGTTTTTCTAATGAACTATAATAATAAAAAAGCCCGTTTATTAGAGACTGAAGCACATCGCTCATTAGGTAGAATACTGGGTAGTGGATATATTGAATTTGAAAGCAATGATTAAATAATTTTTTTCTTAATGTCAGTTACAGCGGTGTCATTTGGACGACGCAAGATATACATTTGCGTGTTTAAAATTAAATATTAAAGTATTTTGACCAGATTTTTAAATTGGTTGACACGCGTATAGTAGGTAGTGGCTATTGGCTTATTGTTTTCACTGGTCTAATTACAAATATATATAGAATTATATATAAAGCGTTATATGTATTCATAACAGATAGTCGTAAATAATTTTCCCGCATTATTTTTCGAAACAAATAGCTTTGGTTACGGCCAATCTTAAAGGTGCAAATATTATTCTGCAATATATCTGTGGGAGATGCACACATTTCGAGCGAATTAAAAAGAAAACCACTTCATTCTTAAACCAATATATTTCTGGCTTCGCTCAGAATCTAAAATAATTTGTAGTAATGGTTTTGTAAATATAGTTCAAGTATATATATTACATTTTTCTGGTCTTAAAATGCCAAATTAAATATTTCAAAATCTATCATTTTGCTGTAAAATCTTATATTGAAGCACTAAATAAAAAAAATATATACAGACATAAAAAAAACAATACATCATTTTAAAACCAGTACATTTCCCGTTTTGCAGAGAATCTAAAATACGTTCATCATTTTGAATTCATGAAAAAACGTAGGTATATAGTTCATTTGTCCTTATTTTACAGTTATGTTCCGTTTTTAAAAGTTGGGTCCCAATTATTTACGATTTGAGGAAAGATTACAAATTATTATTATTTTTTTTATTATTATCGTTCTCAAACCGTTTTAAGAAAATTTGGCGGAAAATTATTACGAATAACCTATTTTTTTTCATAATATGGTAAGATGGATTTTCATTTTAAAACGGACTTGGTTTCATAAGCTTGTTAATTTTGGTTTAATTGAAATGATTTTTAATATTAGAAGATGTGTTTATTTTCTAATAAAAATATAAATAAAAAATAACATTTAACTTGCCTATACTTTGCTCTTTAAAACACTATAACGTTGATTCAATATTTACAATGTTTTCAAAAGTTTCTAGTATTTATTATTTGACTAGATAGTATCAATATAAGAAGTACCTAAATACTTATATATCATTAATTGTTAATCAATGGACCATTTACTGTTGAATATTTTGATTAGCGAAAAATATACCCTGCGTACCTACCCGACGTTTATATACAAATTATATGTTGTATTTTGTATAATATATTTTAATCTTGAAAAGAATATTTTTTAAGAATTATAGACTGATATTTGATCATATATTTAAAACATTTTAAATGTATATTTTAGTAATTTAGTGTATATGGGATTTGTGTAAACCATATTGGCATATTTATAAAACCCAATATTCATTTTATTTTTTATTCAATTCGCTTTATTTACACTTGCCTTTTTCTTCTTAATTATAAAGGTACCATAATAATATTCTGCAAATATAGTTATAGAATTTTAGAAATATATTATACATTCGAAAAAAATGATAGTTAATATATAACTTGTATAAATAATCATTACGGATTTGTTTTTTTTTAATGTATGAAACTTTAAAAATGTAAAATATAATTAATAACATATTTAAAAAAAGTAAAAACTTGTCCAGGTGTAGACTATGGAAGTTGGTTTATTGGACAAAATAGTGTATTATTATTGTTATTTTAATTTGAAAGCAATCATTGAACTCAAAATATGATTATGAACAAAGTTCAGTATCATAGGTATTATTAAAAAAAAAAAAAAAATAGGTTATCATGACAATTTTATTTGTTATTTTGTTATTTCCCCTACATTTAAAAAATATTATAAAAAGTAGTTTTTTACGCTTAAAGAATAATTACTGGAAAAGTCCAAAAATGACCACTTCAAAGTATACCAACTAAAATAGAGTTACAACTAGTTTTTTTTTGTGGGATTTGTCCTGATTACGTTCGTTTTTATCCTGTTTTTGTCCCGTTTTTTTTCTTAATTTACATTTTTAGATCAATTTATGAAAATGTTGGTAAAATTTACGATATTTTTCACTTTTTTTTTGTTGTCCTGTTTTTTAATTTTCAAAATATATAGTGATCCTATCCACATATAAGCTTTGTATCTATATACCTATACCTCGTATTTATAATATAATATTTGTTCTCAGTATCAGCATTATTACATAAATGCATTTATACTTTGAATATAAATAATTAAAATGGACTGTGTAACATTGAAAATATCGTAGTGTTTTACCAAATTATATAAGTACATCTATTTACAATTAAAGCACAGGCATCGTTTTAATTAAATATAGATTTCGAAAAAAAAAAATAATGTTCTTCATTATTTTATATGATGCGGTAAAAAATATACTTACCTGGAAATCATATTTAGAAATCCAAAATCAGTATTCTTATTTTTTGTTGCTAAATATAAAATAATTTTTAGTTATTAGCAATATAAACTAAAAGTATTAAATACGTTACAAATAATAACAAAATATAGTCTTAAAACTAAAATTTCCAAATATATGCACTTAAAATCTTGATAATATTTTACTGGT
The DNA here is from genome assembly GCA_025469235.1 of Pemphigus obesinymphae. Lineage (NCBI taxonomy): Eukaryota > Metazoa > Arthropoda > Insecta > Hemiptera > Aphididae > Pemphigus > Pemphigus obesinymphae. The sequence continues at coordinate 54,258 of JAIPRL010000574.1, forward strand.
AATTGCATACAATTAATTTATACATCACTTTTATAAATCTAATACATTAAAAAAACATATAAATGCAACAACTTTTGAGCCCTAAATAAATAATGTTCAATTTAAAATGGTGAAATATCAGGTTTGTCCCTTTGTATATTAGGGGAGTCGAAGATGGTTTGGTAATTATTGATGGTTTGTACCAGAGACCAGACACCGCCAGCAAGAAAAACCTCATTTGCTATCTGGGAGTTGAAACGAGGACCTGGTGCGTCGAAACACGCGTTTGACCGCTTGAAATTGATATATAACATTTATATAATAAAAATGATTGATTATTAATCATTGTATTATATGTATTACATTTTAGAGAAGAATTTAATATTAAGTTATTAAATTATTATTATTGTTTAAATACATTTTTTAAAAGTATTTTTATATATAAGTTGATAATAATAAATTCGATAACTATATATAGTATTATAGGTACATAATGTACACGTTTTATGTTTCAAAAGGTTTGTAGACAACATGTTATTTTACTTTTGAGAACACGTTGAAGCCTGTATGCTATACAATAGAGTTGATATGAAATCGATCTAGATAAAAATCGGTATAAGTTATCATTATCTGTGTCTATTAGACGAAATTTACAGAATCGGAGAGAAGAATACGGCGTGGACGGACGTGTGCCGATGTGCGGAGATGCGACGTGGAGGCTGGCAAATAATATTTTTTTGGGTAAGGTCTGGGGCCCCGGAGAGCAGCGTTGCATCTACTACGGTTTGTCCGGCTGCGCGTCACGTCGTGCTCGAGAGAAGCAGTCAGTGTATAGTGTAGCGCGCTCGCGACAGTATCCCCGGCCGGTCGGCGACTACAGATTCGCGCGCGTTTTGACGAATTCGTTCGTTTTCGGTTTTCGGAATTTATTCATTTTTCGTGTATTTATCTTATTAATTTTGATCCGCAGTTCATTTATTAATTTTTAATTTTTTTTTTTTTTTTTTTTTTTTTTTTTACTTTTGTGGTTCTGTATATTTTTAATTTTGTGCTTTCGTTCGGTTATTCATTTATATATAATATAATACATTATATTAATCGTACAGATAGATTAACGGTAAACGAATCTTTAAGTTCTGTGTATCATTTTTATTTTACTCGGATCGTGATTTAAAAAAAAAAAAAAAGTTTTAGAGCAGAATGCTATGATTACCTGATTACCGTTGGAATTTAAACAAAAAATCTATTAAATGTAAGTAAAATAAAAATAATCTACCGAGCTATATTTTTATTATTATTGCACATATTTTCATCGTTCCATATATATATATATTAACATTATGTAGAATAGAAGTGTAATTGGAGTTTTAAACAGGAGACAAAAATACACCATTAATCAATAATGCCAATGCTGGCAGACCTCGGTTATTCGAGTTTTAATTGAAAGAGAAAAACACGATTTTTGTTTGTTTTTTTTCCTTTTTATTGTCACGTAAAGGGCTTTGAAAACGCTTCTAGGTGACGCCCCCGTTTTCAAAACCTAATGAAGCTGGTTTGTGTACCGAAAAATTAGGTTTGGTACAAATTCAATAAAAATGCATTTTTGTGACAAAGCCAGCTGTATTATTAATAAAATCCATTATATTTTCACACAAAATGTCATTTCGTCAAGGTTGTTTGTTAATAAAAATTGTTATATCCTACGATTTTACAATAATATTATTAGAAAATAGAATAGTATAGAAAATTTCAAAATAATGAAGAAAAATATATTATGTTTTATATAAAAAAAAATACATAATTAACTACTAATTACCAATTATATTGTATTATATAAATAAAAATAAAAATTGGTATAAATAATTGCCACAAATAAATAAGTATATGGATAACTTTTACAATGGACATAAAAGATTTCGACGTTTAGAGTTATTTCTCGTTAGTAATTACCTTAGTACTACTTCATCGGGGCGGCAACATTAGTCATTCATGTAAAATATAATTAAAGTAATAATGAAAAAAACAGTTTTTTTTTGGGTTGTCAAGATTTGACAATATTTTTCATTTCGGAATATTTATAAAATACTTTAATTTAAACATGAAAACTACTTCAAAAGTCGTAATTTCAATTTCGAATCGATTTTAAAATATATTTACAAGAATTCAAGATGTTTAAAAACATTTTTTAAAAGTATTAATTGAAATTGGATTTTCTGAGATAGTCGAAAAATAGATTAATATTTAAAGGATTATTTTGATAGTATAAAACTAGTAGAGTTTATCAAAATTTATATGAGCCTATTGCTTGTAGGTATACAATATACATGTATTGTATTTGTATTTAAACTTTAAAGGTAATATTATTATTTTGTTAATAGGACTGTCCTTTTTATGCGTTATTTTAGAGTAAAAACAGTTTTGTGAGAAAAAATTGTTCTCGGGCTGCAATTATAATTAAGGAACCAAATTGCACATAATATTATAAAGAAAGTTATCTGTGTTCTACCGACGTACTTAAAAAAAAATACTATATTGAAAAAGTTATTAATTTTGTAAAAACAATTTTTCCTATTTGTGGTGTCCTAATAATGTTTATAGTGGGCACTTAATTTCCATATAAAATAAAAAGTTACTTAATTATTTTTTTAAAATTATTCAATTTTATCAATTATATTTGAAAATTTATATTTAATACATTTTTGGAAATATTAACAAATTTATCAGGCTGTATGTTTTACACATTTTTTGATTTTTATATTAAATAAGATAATTTCAATAATTTCCATAGATGAGAATAGTTTTGGTTGAGCCATTTTACATTGTTAAAAATTGTGTATTATAATATGTTAATTTTGTTACTTTTTATCTAGCACAATAATAATTTTCTGTTCTATAATGGATTATGATGTGATTACATATTATTTTTTCTGAAAAAAAAAATCAAAAATGTTATCGGTACCTATAATTATTATAACTTTTTTATGATTATATTGTGTATTAGCCAAACTCTGCAATCGTTATTGTTGTCTTTGATTTAATTTATATAAACTATAAAATATTATAAATACGAGTTATAAAATATGTGTAATTAATAAATGAATTGTGTTATTATTCTTCATTTTTGTGGCACATAGGTATATTATTGTATGTATGTTTATTCAAATTTATTATATAGTATGATTATTTATTTATATTCTTATTTTACTATGGTCTATTTAAAATTGTTCTTTATTTCAAAAAACATTGCTGATTATAACATAATGTTAAAAAAATTCAATAGGTTAAAACATATTCGGTATATATATAATATTACAACATCTATATCAATTCAATGGGCTGAACAATTATTACAGACTTATTTAATTACAGAATTTATAGTTAGCGGAACTACCAAATATAATCCGAATGTAGTGTACCAGCGTATTCATATTTGAAAATCATTTATAGTACTAAAAATAATATATCATATTTTGTTTGTTATGCTATTTTTTTACATTATCCGCCGCTCGCTGGCCTATCAAAGTATCATGATCACGACGGAAAAATAGTCGTTATCATATAGATTTATTTGGTATCAAATTTGTTTGGAACCTCAGAAAATATGATTAAAATTAAGCTAAATGTCAGCTCACTATATATTAATATATTTCAAGGTTATATAGGATCGTTTCTGTAGCGAAAGTAGATTTTGGAAGAGTCACATACGCCTGATATATTAGTTTGCAAATTGCAGTTTTTATGTGAAATTATACGGCTAATGAAGTTTATAAGAAATATATTTAAAATAATTATACAACGGATTTTTAATAGTGATTGTGATATATTGATATAAACGGTGTCCAGAATTTTGAAACTCTAGACAAAATAACGTCGACATAAATAGCCCATAATAAAGCCCAATTTATTTGTTATTTCATAATTGTTGACATATATTTTTGCATAATATATTAACTTTGTAGGTATTTAGTAATTATTTTTTTACGATATTTCGTCCACAATAGGTAATTTTTTATAATACTTAAAAACTGTAAATTATTACTCCTTAAAAAAATTTTTTACCATTTTACTATATGAAGTAATATATTATAATATGTTAGGTAATATAGACATCTATATGTTTCTATTATATTTAAAAATCATTTTGAAATAAAATGAAAAAATTTGAAACGAAACTGATAATATTTGGAGCTATGTTAAGTAGGTACTTTTCAGCTAAATTAGTAAGACTCAAGACTTAAATAAAGAATTTTAAATAAATATAGAGAATATAAAACTATGTATCCAAATAAATGAAGTTTTCTACATAAATTCGATGCAAAATAATTTCTAAGGAAAATATATATACATAAAAATAATAAGAAAATAGTATAAGTATTTTATTTGGCGAAATTCGTTAGTCACCTTATTAATTTGAACAATTTTAGTCACCTGGGGTAATATAATACCCAATTTAATCAATTTATTATGTAAAATATTGAATATATTTAAACAAAATATAAAAATTTATAAATTTATCATTACTTTCAAGTCTAATTTAGTCATATTACACTATAATACCTATATATATAGTCCTAGGACTAGATTCATTTCTGCTATCTGTATCTGTACAACTTTTTTTAAATGGAATTTTTAGATTTGATTAATTTAAATATGCAAGACTATATAAATAAATATAATTATTGTGTAGATAATCAAAATATTAAGCATCCTAATTTCAGGAAATTGCCCTTGAATCTTCAAAAATAATGCTAAAATATGTTTAAAAAAATATAAAAATACATTAAAAATTAAAATCCCTGAAACTACAATATACTCTATATATATATTTAATATTAAATACATTAAAATAATTTACAACAAAACGAAGCATCAAATTACTCTAGAAAATAAATACAAAATATATTGAAATTGTATAGTCATATTTACCCATTGGTTATCCAAATAAATATAATTACAATTATTTATGTATTATATTTCATAATAAAAAAAAATATTATATGTAATTTGCAAATATTTGTTATAATACTAATATTAATTAGATCTTTATTATTTTCAATATATTTTATTAGAATTATATAGTTCTATTTATAATTTAAGTAAATTAATGTTTTTTTTCAAAGGATAAAATTTCGGATTTTTTCCCCCGTAACATAGTGGTAAAGTTATAGGAATCTTCCACTACCTGCTTGCAATGTATTTGATTTATCAACCCATATTAATGAATTAATTATTTATCGTAATTAAAGAAATAATTTATATTATTTTATGTTTACGACTTTTTCGTATATTATATATATTATATTATATATTTTACAAGGATACCATAGTAACCACATTTTATCATATTATATATAACAAATTTTAAATGGACCAAAATTATCATTGGTACCTACATACTATTTTATATACCATTATTTTGTATAAATGTAAACGTATAATATATTGATATTATACGTTTACATTTATACAAACATGATATTATTATGGTAAGGTTAAAATTTTTGTGGTACTTGGGAAGACATCAAAACCATACGACGAAATCAATAGTCACGTGCTGCAGTGTTATGTTTATAAGTTAGGCCGACTATCCCCGGGCCTACTCAATTTGTATTTGACTCTTTTTTGTTACATGTAAAAATCAATTTAGTAAAATATATCAGACATTATTAACTGGCAGAATTATATCACTATAATATAGAACGATGATGGTGGCGGCAACCATAGATAATAAAATTATTATTATTATTCACTTAAGACTGTTGAGTGTGATATAATATTTCATTGATTTAGATCTTTACGCCTGACAAAATGTTACTTAGAATTTTCCGATTTAAATTTTGAAAATTTATTAAGTTTCAGTAGGTTATTTATTAGAATATGTTTGAAACAGGATTTTTATATTTTACTTCACCAATATACAAAAATTCGCTCTCCGTATCCTAGGCCAAATTTTTCCGCTGTAGTATATACAACGGGCCTACACAAATATTTTGAGCTGCATACGCCACTAAAGTGCCAGATTGGATTCGAATTTTTATTTATAAAAATAATTTTGCCTTAAACATATAAATCGTGAGCTTAGAGTATAGTATAGGATTGTAACTAATAAATTGCTGTCCCTTCGTTTATATAAATACGTTATAATTTATTATTTGTGTATTTTTCCAACTCATAATTAACATTATGGGAAAACTATATCATGAAGTTTATCTATAGTATAGCATAGTCTATTACAATGAAATATTTTCAAATATTAAACGTATAATTTTATAAATATTTTTTTGTTAAATTAATTAAAGTACATACTCAATTTTTTATTTAGAACAAAATTTTTTAATTTAAAACTGAAATCCACAAAAAAATATATAATGAACTAGGGTTCATTGTCCCGACAATCATTAGTCAGAATAGGATTATTATTATAAATTTAATAACAAAGATAAATTATTATTGCAATCAAAAAACGATTCTGAGAAAAGTTTGGTATAATAATGTAGTTAAAAAAAAAATAAAACATAATTGTAATGTATAATAAAATATTTCTATTAAGAGGTGCTTTTAAATTTCTAAACATAAGTTTAGACACGTCATATTCCCGTATTGTAGGTCTGTCTGTTTATCCGTAGTTAGTACATATAGTTAAGAGTTTGTTAATTTGGATATTATTCATTGTGTTAAAATATTTTTACATTATTGTTTAAAATACAATAAGAAACCGGGAATTTAGTACGCTATTTAGTGGGTTTATAGACTTTAATCCTACCCAGATTGCAATTGAAATATATAAATATTGTCAAAATATGTTTTTAATCATATTTCCAAAAAATATATTGTGGTGTCATGTTGAAAATATTTTATATTAGCAAACATTATAAATTTGATATTTTAGATTTATACTAAAAATATGTTGAATACAATATTTATAATAACATAACTTGAATATATTATGATATTATTTTTGAACAACATTGTAAAAACATGTATATATAATATTTCAGACATTTATTTTATTAATATTCATGACAGTAACTAAAAACGTCATCCATAAAGGTAGAATTTCGAAAAATCCTTTCTGAATAGGCGTCAATATCATTAAAAAATATTCTTTAGAAAATTCAGTTTTCTACGATCAGTAGTCTGGACTGGGAGTTGATGATATTTTCTATGAATAGATTATATGGTCAAAATATCTCAGTTGTGAAGTAATTCCTGAAATGCGTATAAACTTATATGAATGATAAGATAACAAACGTATGCAATTGATATTCCAGAGTACGGGTTTAATTTCAAGTGACAAGATGGAAATTTCTTTCTAATTTCCATCACTTGCTGCCATGTGGAAAAACAGTTGCATACCATACTCAAGAGAGGGGCCCGTAACACCGTTCTGTGTTTTTTCTCTTTTCTTATTTAATTTAATGTTATGGTTAAAATATATTTTACACGGTTTCCGTGAAGTGTTGTTACAATGTGTAATCAAAAATATTGTCTCATTGCTGCGCATTTTCTTTGCTATGGATATACTGTCAAAATGTTTTGGAAACATTATCAACATAGAAAACAAATATTACATGCATATTATAACTATTTTAATATTTTTTCTAAAGTATTTTAACAACGTGTCTGAAATATATAATTTTTATCTGGATAAGTAGTTTCTTTACAGATAAGTGCCAACTAGAATCAATTTTATATAAAAATAGTTTTTTTTCCCAAACATCGAATCGTGCAGACATGAAAAAAAAACCATAAAACCATAACTTCACTCTAGTAGATACTCTAGTATTTCTTAAGCTTAAAGGAAAATTACAAATTATAATGATCAAAGGTTACATATGGGAAAATAACAAGTAAATAGTTTTATTTTTTAAATTGGCTATTTAAATGTCAATAGTCATTTTTTATAAATAATAATAAATATTATCAAATTGAACTTCGCTCACAATTGTTTTTAGAACGTAAAAATTTATAAATTTATCATTACTTTCAAGTCTAATTTAGTCATATTACACTATAATACCTATATATATAGTCCTAGGACTAGATTCATTTCTGCTATCTGTATCTGTACAACTTTTTTTAAATG
>JAIPRL010000574.1:71214-128313 GCA_025469235.1 Pemphigus obesinymphae
AACATAGGTAGGTACTGAGTAGGTATATAATTAATATTAAGAGTTATGTATACTACACCGAAGCTACGCTCAGAATCGTTTTATTGAATGCAATGATTTATCATTGCTTTCAAATGCAATACATCCATCTAGAGTATCCTGCCCAGTAGCGAAGTGCATCCACCCATACTGACACCCGACGATCGAAGTGCTTCCACCCCCTACTGACCGGCTTTTTTAACTTGTGCATAGTGGCGGATACAGTGGTCCTGAATGGTGGGGGAGGGGTCATTTATGAGTTATAAGAAAAAGAGCCAAGACAAAAACCTGTCATCAACCTGCCGTTTTACATCAATTTTTTTGTGAACAAGTGAAAGCAATTGCCCCCATGGCTTCTCTGTGTCTGCCCTTGCTTGTGTATCACATATTGTCCGTGTATTTAAATATATTAAAGGTGAGAAAGTGTAGTCTACTTAGTTGTTGATTTATCTATGGTATCTATTATTAACCAACTTCACGCACTTCTAATATTAAGATTAAATTCAAAGATTTTATTATTTTATGTCTAGGTAAGACTGTAAGAGGACGTTAGATATTAAAAGACGTACGTAAACGTTTGTTCTTTACTCGAGTACATTTTATACAATTTGTCATTGCAGAAACACGTACCGAGTATAGTAATTTATTGCTCGGTAATTTTATGTAGTTTGTATCATGAAAATGATTTTCATTTATTTATGATTCGTGAAAAAAAGTATGCTAAAATAAAATTATTCGAATTGTTTAATATATACATTAAAATCCAAAGATTTAATTGACCAATTAGGGCGGTTCATAAACGAGGTGAAGTGGGAGGGGTCGATGGTTCACGAGGCTTAGATGGCTTCTCAATTAGTTTCTTCTTCACGATTTTGATGGAAATAAAATAAAACTAATATTATTGATGAAAACACACAACCGATTTCACCAATACAGATTTAACATAAATGCTTGTATATTAATATTATTCTGTTATAGAGAAAACGATTTTTTTTTTAAAATTTTAATTACTATTTGTAATTATGAGAGGGGATCTGTGAATGTTATTTATATCTGAAGAAATCGATATATCACTTTTTTGCGTTTGGAATTAAAATTGTTTTAAAAAGACAAAACCATCATTATATTTAAAAAATAATGAAGACATTTTTAATAAAATATAATTTAATTTTTACGTAATTTTTCGATAGTTCGTTCTTAAGCGTTCATCGAAAATGTCCAAAAATCGAAATACGAACATTTGAAACAACCAACTAGATGAAATTTGTTATTAGAAAATGGGTATACATGTACCAATACGATCAACTCTTCTGACTGCAAAGTTTTTATTAGAAAAAATGTATATATTTTTTTAAACCAGTAAATCCATTGCTCTACTCAAAATCTCAAATAATCACAATTATAACACATACTTTCATATGATGAACATATAATTTATATATTTTTTTATAGAATATTATTTACAATTCGTGTTTTTTTATTGTATGACAACCTCTATAGAAAATTAAAGGTTGTAAGATTATTTTAATTTTGACTTGGAACGATTTTCGATAAGACCATTATTATAAATCGAGTTATATGATTTTTTAAAGCATGTAATTCTATTTTTATAACTCGAAATTTAATTACTCTATTCATCATTATGTTTCATATGAAAATTTAGATAATTTAGCAATGTTTACATTTTACAACTAATTGAGCAATTATCTCATTGTATTAATATGTACTCGTCGTAATATATTTGATACATTTTGTGTATTACTTATTTATGAAAAATAGTAATGTTTGTCTTACGTAAAGTATAATATTTGCAACATAATTAAAACTCTTAGCGGAGAATGATTTAAACCGATGTATCTTCATCGAAAGTTCGTTTAATCTATCGAAGCTCTTTACCACTCAATTATCTAATCAAGGTGATAAAGTGGTCGAACTTTCTACTATTTTAAAGTACACTACGATTGCCTATCCGCCTATGATCATGTTCTAATTTTTACAGCAACAAAGTTAATTCAAAATCTGAAAACATATGGTAAGAACAACAATAAAAATAATGAATTTATTGAATCAACAAGTTATATTTACGACGAAAGTAGAAGTTCAATTAAATTTTTAGACGAACTTATAGTGTTTCGGTGTACATTTTAATTTGATTTACCATTCTATCGCAGAAAAAGATGGAGGTTCAAAAATGGACATCGATATAAGGATATACTCGACGTCAGTAGTAGTTATTTCGCTAGAAAACTAATGGATGAAGAGAAGTATCAAATTTTGAAAAATCGTTGGATACCAGGAGAGTTTAGGCATTTTCAGCCAGTGGTCCGAGAAATCTAAAGTTCTAGAGAAAATGGATTCAAGAATTAATTTGACTAATATATCTGAAAAGCTTGATGGCGTGTTCTGCCATTTCTGTTTTTTCTTTACTCTGAGACAGGTAGGAAAAAGAAATCATTCGCCTGTTCCATCTCTTATGACTCAAGCATTTCGTCGACGAAAAGACGCCAAAGAACAATTTCGAATTCATCAAGAAAATGGTCGATATAAGTTTACATAAATACTGTGAAAAACCCGAAATTCAACGAAATTGAGAAGTTTGAAATCATTCGTGAAAGCCATTATCTTCATCGGAAGGCAAGAAATCACTTTAAGAGGATATCATGATGCTGGCCCGATAACATTGAAAACTGCTCTACATAACGATGGAAACTTCAGATCTCTGTTACGATTTCGGATGGATTCTGGTGACAATACTTTTGTTACAAAATTTACTTCAAACTGGTATATTTAAAACACCCGTGTGACAAGATACATGAGTCTACAAATTCAAAATGAACTGATTGCGATTTGCGAAAATATAAATCTTGAAAAACTTATAACAAAAATCAACAAAAATAAATGGTGTTCAATACTTATATTTGCAGACGGAATAACGGATATTAGGGCATAGAGAAATACCCGTTATATTTTTGTTACACTGAAAAATCTGATGAGAAAATTATTTAAATTGATACTAATGGAATAGGGTTTGAATCGTTTTTGTTTGTGAAAAATTGAAGATTCGTCTAAAGTTTTTGGTCTCTTAAGGCTATGCTAGTGCAGCTGAAATGAGTAGAGAGTGGAATGATTATGTTATTGCAGTGATGGAACAGTATCTTTGCACATTGCATATTCATTGTCCAAATAATTACTTAAATTAGGCTGTTGGTGAAGCGTGTTCTGCTCCCTCATCAGAAACTATCTTAGATCGATAAAAAGAACATTCCTTTTTTCAGGCCTTCTGCGAAACGCGAAGCTGTCCTAAATAATTCAATGGGACCTGTGGATTGTGAAACATAAAGAGAATATTTGAAGAACATGTGTGAAACAAGATAGACTGAATGACTTGAAGTTTTAATATCCTTCGAATAAATTTTCTATTTTTTGGAACTTGGATGAAATTGAACGATGTGGAAATGCGAAAATTTAAAAAATGCTTACAGCTATTAATATACTTTCAATATTGATGAGTTCATCGTGTTTATGGTTGTGATTCGACATTTTTTCATTTTCTCATCCATTGACTACTCACCTGCATGGTAAAAGAGTTGATCTCACTTCTGCTGTCTCTACAACTAAGGATATTATTATATTGTATAAAAATATAATTAGAGAAAATGCTTTATCAGAATTCAAAAAAGTTTTTACTGCTGCCGAAGAAATAGCTGATGCTGTAGGAGTAAAAATCGATGTTCCTAGTGTCATACCACATCAAAAACATCAAGAAAATTACCAATCAAATACACCAGAAGACTACTTTCACAAGTCTGTATTCATACAATTTATCGATCGTTTTTAATGTACTTTAAACGACAGATTTGAGAAATATAAACGAACGTTGTCCAAAATTCAGAATATCATTCCTGATAAATTAATGAAAATTTGTTCCAAACATGGTTATGAAAATGACAAGATAGTCAACAAGAAAATTTCTGAAACTGTCGAAGCACTATTAAAACAATGGCCAACAATTACGATGTCAATTTTATCAATTATAAAGAAAAAAGTTTTTTTTATAGAAGCAACGCTGGGTTACAATAGAAGAACATCCATACAAAGCTATCGATGAGTTAAGTTTTTGTGAGGCACTTTTTCCGCCAGTATATAAGTTTTTGAATATTGAACCATCTTAGCTGTAAACATTGCTAGCAATGAAAAGTGTTCTAAACTTTGAGACGTTTAAAGGATTAGTTAAGAATTGCAACTTAAGAAGAACGACTCAATGGTTGTGCATTTTTAAGTATCCACTGAGAAATTGGTATTACAGCTGAAAAGATAATTGACAAATTTTCTGAGAAGCGTCGATGTTATTTACGTGATATTTATGAGTTTAAAGTATATAAATTTATATAAAGTATAAATTAACCAAATTTTTTTGAAGTGTACGTATTTTAAGTGCCAGAAAATCAAATTAATTAAATAATTGTCAATATAAATATGATGAATAGAAGTATGAAATTGCATATTAAAAATATACTGCATAGCAGCATTAAGTATTTAAAATAGAAAAAAAAACGAAGTTAATATATGTGTATTGCAAACCGTAATTTGGCCGTCCTGAAATGTCTGTGAAATGTCACTTACGAAAAATGGACCTGGTGACTTGGCGTTGATATAATTATGAATATTCGTAGATACCTTATATGTCCGTTGTATCATTTGTTTATCTGTGCTTACGATTCATTGTCATGGTTACTAGAGAAATTATTGATTTGACCATTGGACCGTCCTTACACATTTTTGTAATTAAATTTACCTATAGAAACAGAGAAATCTAAATTAGGTATAATTTATATTCGTTTGTGGATTATTTAGTATATTTTTCCAATATTTTTTCCTTGATATCCGCACTTCTCTTAAAATATAGAATTATTTACCAAAATCAATGATGATAAAGATAGTAGAAAATAAAAAAAGTTGAAAGAATATAGATATAATAGAGAAATGAATCATTAATTAAAAATTAAAATAATTGATTCCAAATTTAATGTATATTATATACTATTTGTGATTATTTATGATTGCATTTTATTATTTTCCTTTCATGTATGAAATGTTAAAGGTAAAAGGAATTATTAATAAAACGATTAAGGAATTAGTATATTGATTTTATAGAAATTATCTAAAAATAGGCATATTACTGGGAATTAATAGCAAACTTGCAGAATGGATTTTTCTAATTTTTTTTTTAAAGTATTACTACTAAATTATTAAAAATATAAGATAAAATTTTTCACTTAAGATAGAAATTATAAATCTCAGTAACTTCGTAAATCGTGTATTATATTACCAATATAATATGTCTCTATATGTTAGATTGTGGTTTTCCATTCGGTCCATTAATGCGTCGTGCACTTTAGATGTGATTAGTTGGACGTTATTTTTTTGTTTGTTCATCCAGTTTCACACTATATAATATAATAGTATGTCTGGGAACACATTTACTCATCAGGACGGATATCCAGTACACATTTACGACTAATATTTCACGAAATAACATGACGTCGGACGGACGAAAACAAAATGATATTTTGGTTAATGGATTTCCCGTTTAATTGGCAATGCCCATAAAATATCTTATCGCACACGTTCAGTGTTAAAAATGTTAAAAGTCATAAGTATAATTTTTTTTTTTTAGTGCAATTCGTATATTTTGGCTTATGTATTTTATTGGAATCCATAATATTCAGAGGGTATTTAAGATTTTTGGGAAATAATATAGTTAATTAATTAATTTTAAAAATTTTCCGCTTTCGGTCGAAACTGGATTTAGAATTCTAGAAGATAGTTCTTTATCCCTAAAATGTTAATGATAAATAGGTTAACAAAATAGGTAATCTAAACTTTTATCAAACATACTATTGACAGATTTTTATACCATTACGATTTTGTCCACCTACTGCAGAAATCGGATATACACTCATTATCTTCACGGACACCGAGACAGATAAAAATCTTAAAGCACCGAATAGGTGAAGTGGGATTTAAACATGGACTCGTATCTAAAGTTAATTTAATTTATCTATACAATGTACGCCTTAAACCGCTAAGCTATTTACTAGAAATGATAGTGGTCAACATTTCACGTATTTAAACTATACAGATAACAGATTACATTGTGTTTCAACACATAATATACACATATTAAATATAATGAACGTCCCATTCGGGCAGGGACAATTTGAAGAAAACTAATGGTTTAGTACTTTAGTTGGTCGAATCCGATATCTGAGGTGTCAAAAAACGTCGGCAAGAGTCACCAAATTCTATTTCGGTAGTTTGACGCAATAATGCTAAAAGTCTAGTGACAATTTGTAAGACGGAATTTTCAGAAAGGCATTTTTTCTTCCCGACTCGGAGAACAGAGAAAAATACTGACGAACGAATAACGACTTAAGAATAGTTTTAAAGCGTTAAAGGAAAAATAATACTAGGCAGGCGTAAAAGAGGTTTCTCTTGGAAAAAACGGTTAACTAAATGTTATTATCTATGTTATAAATAATGTTTTTATATTTTTGTAATGAACTTATACAATGAAAACATTTTATCGCATGACTATAAGATAAGGAACCTAGTGTTAAATGATAAAAATATTATTATATATATACTTGTGCAATAATAATGTACAAATATCATAATATATTTTGTTCCAGTACTTTTTTTCCTGGGGATATTTTTGTATATATTATTCGAAGTATAAATGAATGCATTTTTGAATAGAAACTTTTAAATGTGTAGGTACCTAAACTTTAAAGATTTCACTATTATAAAATTTTAAATTTTTTCTTAATAATTTAATATTTTACTATTATAGACTTACTCGTATAAACATTTTGTTTTCAGTAAGGGCTTTAGTTGTTTTCCTATTTTTAAATGACCTTCATCGACTATACCTTCCTTTATGGGTACATTTTAATGATATAGTACGTTAATATTTTTATACCTAAGCAAAAAAGATCTAATTTAATTTATTTTGGAATATACTTTAGTAAAAACGAAGAACTCGCATTGGATGTGAGAATTCAATAAATTAATAATTCAATATATATTTAATAACTATAAATTAGATTTTTTACACATAACATATTGTAACGATATGTCAAAGTTACATATAGAATTAAATACGAACAGATAATTTAACTTCCCACTAACTACTCTTTATAATGAGATTTGTTAACGTTCCACAATTTAACGAATCTATATAAAGCGAATTCGTATTGTTAATAATTAAAATGTTTAAGTAAGTAGACATCGTATAATAGATATTTTAATTGAGTTTAAATAAATGTAGTAATTTTTCTTATAAAAAGTTTCAGCTGTAGTGATTGAAATGTTTATGTTATTTTCAGTGTTTTTTAATATTATTACAACAATATTTATTTTTATCTTGTGTGAGTCTATAAATATAGAGTAATATATAGTAGAATTTTACTGAAAATAAAAATGCTTTTTATAAGATTCGTTTTTTTTGTACGTTTTCCCATTCAATAGATAAATAAATTGTTGTGTTTCATTTTGGTCTTAAATAATAAAACGAAAAAAAATCTAAAATAATGAGAACTTGTGGAGAATGGAACACATGCTGATATTATATAGTTGAACAATGCGCTATTTGTTAGAATCGTGAATTGGGTGTAATAAGACATTCTAAAAAGTATCTTCATGTAAATCCATTATTAAGTAGATGCTTAAAAAATTTGTGTATTTCTCTTTATCGTGTTTGAAAATATATTTAATAAAATGATAAGTATATTCCAAGTAACAAATTATTATTTAATTAATATTGAGTAAATATATATTTTTTTAATGTTGTAGAGTATATATATTTATTAAATTTCATTTTTTAATTTAGAGGATATTTTTTAATATATACTAAACATTAAATAAATATTGAATAAACCAAAATTATATATTTACTCAACATTTAATAATTAATTTATAATAGAAATCAGATAATAAATGTAAAAAACTACAAAAAAAAAAAAAAACGGACAATTTGTATGCAACAATTTCCGTCTAGACCTGACTTGAATCCGGGACATTCTTCCTTAAACAATCTATACACTATCTATCAGTCTATCGGGGATTACTTTTCAGTGGAAACTCTAGGCCTATTAATACAGTACATATTAAATAATATATTGGGCGGCCGCAGAATA
Organism: Pemphigus obesinymphae; assembly: GCA_025469235.1. Lineage (NCBI taxonomy): Eukaryota > Metazoa > Arthropoda > Insecta > Hemiptera > Aphididae > Pemphigus > Pemphigus obesinymphae. The sequence goes on from JAIPRL010000574.1 coordinate 79,431, forward strand.
TCTACTTAATCTAAACGAGAAAAAAATCCAATATGGAATTAACCACGTAGAGAAACATTCCTGAGTATTCCTTTAATGCCATAGATAGACGTACAAAAATTTCATTTTTTGAAATTCGACATTTCAAATGGGGGAGGAGAGGTCAATTATTACCCAACGCCTATCCCAAAATACTGGTCGTAGAAAACATTAATTAAGTAGTAAAACAGTTCATGGGTGAACTGGGAAACCTAGTAATTATTTTCGTACCTATATATAAATATCATATATTGGTACTATATATTACTAAACATATAAATACTAACATATTAAATTTAACAATATTATATATCATATTAAATAATAAATGTTTATTAATTACTTATTATTGATTATAATTTAAAATAATTTTAATTTTAAATAAAAACCAATTTGTAATATTATACATTGGGAATTGTTACCTGGATACACACTTATACATAATAATAACTTTTATTATTAGGTACAAAATATTTAGATTTTCATGTTATAATATATATATATAGAAATGTCGTGAGTGAGATAATTTTATGTTTTCACTTACCATATGAACACTAGGTAATTCAGTTGTGTTGAATGCGATGATATCAACTTTAGAATAGAATATAGTATATTTTGAAAGTAAGAATATAAAATTGATTTAAAATAAGATAGGATAATACTTATTATTATGAAACAATATATGAACGTTTAATCCTGTTGTATAGAAGTCCGGTTTGCACTATAAACGTGATACAAGATAATCCTACGATACATTATATATATATATATACTGTACCTATAAGTAGTAACATCGCCATACCATTTGATGTTGACTTCAGATATAATATGTCATATATGTCGGAACACCACTTATAGATTCCAAATGTAATTTCATAATAAAGTATCATTCCACATAATATTTTATTGTTTTTAAATACTGTGTTTTAAGTATAATTACATATCCCGCTGTTAAGAGGCCCGCACAATCAACGAAAAATCGACCTAAGAGCGTGACAAAACTTTGAGACTTTGAAAAGTAGGATTTCAATTCTGAAAACTGTTTTGAATTAATCAGTTTGTTTTCTAGGGATCGATCGAGGCGTTTATTTTAATTTTATTTTTTGGTCGTGTTATTTATCATTAAAAATCACAGTTTTTAAACATTGATTATATTTTAATCTGAAATAATAAAAAAAAATGCCTCGATCGATCCCTAGAACACAGGCCGACACATTCAAATATGTTTACAGATTGTAAATCCGACTTTTCCAAAATTCCACAGTTTTGTCACGCTTATTAGTCTTTTAGGTGGAAATTACGTGATTACACAACAATAAAAAGTAATACGGGTACGGGGATATTTTTAGATTAATTTTAAAATGTATATAAATCTTTCTAAATTGTTAGATTTTTATTTGTCATAATATTTCTTAAAAATTGCCTAAATAGAACCCCTTAAAAATCGCAGGCGTTGTGGCCTCTTAATAATATAGTTCCCCATCACAGAATATTTAAAAAATACAATTATAATTTTATTATACATGAAAAATACAATTTTATGAATTGTATACAAATATTTTTTTAAGATTAATTTGGTAGGTTTTAATCACGTGATCAGGATATCAGGTATCCTAACTTTTTTTTTTACTAAAAAACATTTCGTTCTTCTTCTATTTCATTCTCCTTGTTATATAAGTTGTTCCTTTTCGTAGTTCAGTTTATATAGTGGCGTTCATTTTTGTAATATGTTTTTATAATTTTTCCAAACCTGGATGTTCCGGATCATATTCTAGACAGTTCTTCTGTGAGACTACTGCATCCAGGTTTTCTATATATCAAGGTTGATAGAAAACTATTTTTGTGATAATAGTATACTGTATTCTGCACAAAATGAATATTACCAATTCAAATCGAACAACGTACTCAACAACATCTAAATCTTATTCTGATAGTTTAATTATCAATTTTGTCATATAGAAGAATTATAAAAAAAAAAAAATATATAATATAGTAGAACCTTAAAGAATATCGTAGATACTTCTGCCAAGAAATATAACATTTTGTATCTTAAACATAGATAAAATTTCCATGTAAAAGCTGGGCACTTATTCAGGTTAATCAATACCATATATTTTTTAATTTTAACCCTTTATATTTTTATTTATTTTCTTCATTTTACATTATAAAATCTGTATTATTAGCTATTCATATTAATATGCGTAGGCAATGTGCAGTATAGTTTAAGTATAAAATATCATAAATTATTATTCTTTAAATAAATAATATACATTTAGTGATAACAAGTCTATTCCCTCGAGCATTTGAATTATTTTCTGTTTGGATATTGTTAACACACACAATTTTATATGTATATTTGTTGAAGTTAATTGCTTAGCTGATCTTGCCATATATTTGTAGACCCATTATTTTGTGTGAAAATGTTAACACGTCATTGCATTTCCAATTTCCATTTAGTTCCACTAGACTTCTCGAAGAATTCATATGTATTGGATATTTGACACTATTTGTTATCGTTTATGAAATAATTATGTACACGTCCATAATCTTTCCAGGGAGAAAAACATATACAAAACATTTCTAGAATGTAAAATAGGTACCTAATGTTACAGAATATTTTTAAAAATTATACATTATAATACATTTTAAAAACATTTAAAAAATATGATAATGCCTTTGAAATATTATATACATATACATTTTCTAGACCAAAATTATACCATAGACCACCTATTTTACTTTATGGAGATGTTTTATAAACATTTTGTTTTCCAGATTTGGAGCACCTGGGAATTTTTTTTAGTGAGCTTGATGATATACGTATTTTACTTTAATTAATTTTACTACATCCATTATACACCAATATTTTTTTATCGTCATATAATACAATTGTTTTGAGAACTTAATATATTTGATATTACATTGAATTGAAACAAAAGATCCGTAGGTATGCTCATATTCTATAATTTCGTTCATATACAGTTCAACTAACAAGTTTATAGTCAATCTAGACCGAGTGGTTGTTTCACGCTTTTTGCATTGGTGCGATGACACAATTTCCTTAAGCATTACGCGTAGTAATCTACGGTCCTGCGAAAGCGGTTTATTAGACTCGGAGGGATTGGAAAATGTAGTGCAGTTTCTTAGAATATAGTGACCACGTTTGTCTGTCCGTAAAATGTTTAACGACTATAGTATTCTCCCTTTTCCATATTGCGTTCTGCAAGTATAGTGTTACCGAACGGGCTTCCACTCATTCGATCCATCGTTTATTCTTTTTCCTCCTATAAAGTTAGGTTATGGAGATTTACTGACTTTGACTTACAGACGAACTTTAGGACACAGTGGAGTTATATTTTATACGTTTTAATGTCCAATTTTTTATACATCGTGATATCGAAGTTGTGTATTAAGAACATTTAAGTTTTAAAAGTTGTTTCCCGACGGAATATAGTCCTATTTCATTGAATAGCGTTGGGTGGGCTTTATTTTAATTAAAATACACACGAGTAAATACAAAAAAAAAAGATATACATTAAATAAAAATGAAAAATAAAACGATATATTATTTTACGTTTTCCACTAAGTGTTGACGGCTTGTTTATTAAATGATTATAAATCATTTATAGAAAATATTGTTAAACAATCGCGTTGTTTGTACTACTTTCGTGTAATTTATATATAAATGTTTTCAATTATGTTGTTTATTAATAAACAGTAATTTTATTATTTCTTTAGTTTTATCATCTAGTTATATTATAGAGACTAGGAAATTAGTGATAAAATGTGGTCAGCGTGGCTCGAATAATGTCAGAATATCATAGTTTTTTGAAAATAGGAAACTTGAGTTTATTTTTGTAAAAAGCACATTTTTAAGCTAAAAAAAATAAACTATGTTGTTAATTAAAATTAAAAGTATAGCCAATTTGTATAGAATAAGCATACTTATATTAGTTGTATATATAAAGTTAGAATTAAAAATATTTTACGATTAGAGATTAGAGATAGCTATATATATATTATTTCAAATTTTTTTTTTTGTAGTAATATTGTTTGAGTGTTTTAATTGTTGTTGCATCATGGGAATATTAAAAAATAATTCTCTAGTGTATAATATTATAATAGTATCACAAATATTTGCATTTGTAATACAACAATTTAGCAAATTGTGTTATTTAACTATGTAAATTATTATGATAGTAGTTACTATATATCCTTTAGACAATGCAATAAAATGTTTATTCTTAAAAAATCCAAGAAAATGAAATAATGTTATATTTTTGGTTTGGAAATAAACATTGAAAAATTAATTATTATATCAAATATTAAAATTTATATTATAAATTAAAAATGTCATTGGGTTCTTTATTTTCTGGTTGAAAAATATCTCGCTGAAACAGAAATAAAATTAAATAAATAAATTTTAATTAAAATATTATTGTACTCTTTGGAAACGATTTGCTAAGTATATTTTTTTTAAATATCTGGGTATATATTATATATTTATATATTTTTTTTTTTATTACTATTTTCAGTGTGTTGACGTCATAAAAGCTGAATGGTTTTAATGCTGTATAGTTTATAGATTATAGGTATATTATTAAAATTCATTAATATTCTCTGGGTTAAATGATAATTTAAATTCAAAAGTAGGTACTTTAGTTAAAAACATATTTTGAAGATTATTTTTGATTATAATATAAATTATTTGTTAAATTTATTAGAAAATATAGGAGCTAAAATAAAATACATATTTATGTAAAAAAAATGTGTTTGTTTTGTGAGAAAATAAATTTAAATCGATCCAATAAATACGTTTGCGTATTAGCATTTAATTTTATTAACAGTTTATCACTCACCAGAACTGAAATATAATCCAAAACTTGTAGGTATTAAAAAAAATAATACATTTACTGAACCAATATGATTTTTTATACATTTAAAATAAAGTCTGCTTATATTTATAATCTTTATAAAAATAAACATACAAAGTATAACTTAACCATATATTTAAATCATTTGAATGAGTTTCTATACATGTATATTATATACCTACATACATTTTATTTAAAACTTTCTTATTAAAAACATTTCAACTTTGATCGAGCTGGGATTATTTTTTTCCACTATTAATATTATTGTAAGTATTAAATGTAGAGTCTGTAGTAATATTTTTTTATAAGCTTTAGATATTTTCGGTTTTTTTCTGTGGTTAAGAGTGTTTATGTTCAAATATTGTCGTTCGAACATATATTATTATTACATTCAATACTTTAACAATTGAGGTGAATTTAAGTTTTCGGACCGTTTTTATTTGACGACCTAATATTTGACCTCGCTTTTGAATTATTTACATTACATTGTAATTTAATAAAGTATAAGTGATCAAAATATAAATAACATTTTTTTAATCAATACCTAAAAATGATGGAAAAGGAAACAACGTTTATTAAAATATGAATAAATGATTTTATTCATAATAATTATGTAATATAGGTACTTATTATACAATAATTAAGAAAGTATAATTTCGTTAGTAAATTCGTAAAAAGTACGTATTATAATTTATTTAAGTTCTATTCCAAATCACTTTCAAACAGAACAACAGTACAGAACTAAACGATAATTAAAGAACCGCTGTTACTATAAAATATTATTCCTTATATTTTTAAACAAAATATCATGACATAAAAATTGAAAACAAAAAAAATAAATATAAAAATTAAATTAAATTAAATCGAGTTGAATGTATATTTCTATAAATAGATATTACCTATAGCAAAAGTTAGGTATGTGCACGATTTCGATGAAATTAAATTTAAAAAAAAATATATATATATATATAAAATTAAAATATATTAAAAAAAATAATATATAAAAACGAAAATGTGCCGAAAGTATTCGAAAATTGTTATAGATAACAAATAGTTTCCATCATAAGTCAATAGTTATTATTATTAGGTCACAACAAATGTACACTTATATATTTACCTATACGTTAGGTATGCTACATTATGCTCTCATTATTCCAAATAATATTTCTAAATACCTTGATAATTTATGAGACAATTTAAAAAAATATCATTATAATATATTGTACTTGAATATTTTTACAATTTGCATGTTTCAGTTTAGGTTTATACTGACATTTATGAAGTATTGATCCTTTATTTTTTGTCTTAGTATACGAGTATATGAAAATGTCAAGATAGAATAATGTGGAATATACTCGTACGTAAATTTTTCAACATAATAAATACTACATATTTTTTATGTATTCTTTTTAATTTTAATCTTTTAACTTTTTGGTTTTTAGACGTTTTCCTTAGAATTTTATAAGTTTTTTCATTCTGTGGTTACTATCATTATTACAGGAAATATAATTGTATTTACGATGTTATATATATATACTGAAAATAAAAATATTATAGAGTATTATTATTATTTTTACATAAGGATATATATATATATATTTATATAAAAAAAAAATATATATATATAAACTATACAAATATAAATAATATTATATAAATCAAATACATTTTAATTCAAAAAAGAATTGGATTTTAAACAGAATATCAGAAGTTCAATATCCCGCCTTATAGGTTTTTAGGAAAGGAATTATTGATTTTATATTTATATTTATTTTATATTTATTACTCTTTTTTTTAACGCCGATAAAAATTAAAACGATACACGTCTTATATCAGCTAGTGTTTACTAAAAATATTTCATAGATTGCATTTTATTTAGGAAATCCATAGAAAATTATGTGCCTAGAGTATTCAAAAAAAGATTATAGGTAAAAATTAGTTTCGACCATAAGTTAGGTTACAAATGATTAATACGAAAATAAAATAGGAATACAAAAAATTAAAAAATGTATTAACATAATAGGTACATAGAATATACTATAAATAATAAGAAACAAATTATTAAATGGTGACTATTAATATAAATATATTAGAACAGAAAATTATGTACCGTGGTTTTATATGTAGTATTGGTAAATATTATTATCTTTAAAATCTGTTTGTGTATAAATATTATTAAAAGTATTTTACTAATTATTAATTATTACTTTATTATAATAAGTTATTCTTTAATACTAAATGTATGTACATATTTTTTTGTTTATTTAATATTTTTATAAGAATATTACAATATTATAATTAATTAATTTTTAATTTTTTAATTTTAAACATATATATATATATATATATATATATATTGTTTTAGTTTGTAAATATTTGTTACTAGCTTTTTAGAATTGGAAACCTCCCCTTTGTGAGATATGAGCATTCCAAAATGGAAATCAAAATCGACAAACTCATTCGAAACAATTTTAAACTTATCATAAGTACATCATTTATAATTATTTATAACTAAATTTTTAGAATTTATAACTCCTATAGGTTTAGAAACCTCATCGTTTCCAAATAATAGTAGGTATGTTTTTTAATATTAGCCTATCATTTGAAAACTGATGCAAACGCATATTTTCCAAAACGCTTCAAAACAATATGTAACTCATCATAGAAACATAATTAATCTGTATAATTATTTAAAAACGTAATTTTTAGAATTCGTCACCTTTTTTTTGAGCGTTCTAATAGGGAGGAGGGGTTGAGGTGCAGAAAAGTCAACAAAATCATCAGAAATATTTTGAAACTTATTACACTTAATTTGTAACTATACTTGTAATCAACATTTTAAAATGTATAACCCAAATAAGTTTTTATATTATGTTGTGCATATTTTGAACTTCAGGTTATATTTGTGTGCATAATATGATATAATTGGTAATACCTAATGATAACAACATGATATGTAGTGTTTTAGGGATGGCCGTAGGAATGGCAATGCAACCGAAGCAATTGCTTAGGGCCTAGCACTATGCGTGTTGTATAAATGACATCACTATAATTATAAAAGTATGTGATATACCTAGATAATAAGTTAACCTACTGTGTGCAATATGTTTTCTACATCTATAAAAAGTTTTAATTTAAGAAATAACCATGTGTGATGTTGTCTTGTGTAGTTTTTATTAAGATATATATAAGTAACTTAAACAGTAACCTGGTGTAATGTGTACAGTTTATTCATAAAAGACATGACCTTAGAATACTAAGACTATGAACATATATTTTATTATTATTATTAGAAAAAACATAATATATTGTTTTTATTCCTTTTTTCTTTTAATAAAAGTTATTTCTTCTTGCCAAACAAAACAAAGTTAAAAAAAATTAAGGATCCCCGGAAAATTAATTTGCTTAGTTTCCCGCCCCTGGTTTTAGGCGAAACCGTTTTAGTAAGTATAAAAACTGTGAAGTATATAGAATTTAATATTTATATGTTCGAGATTCGTTTTTATCGGTATAGTAATCAATAGTAAATAAAATCGAATTATAAGGTATAACCTAATCTTTAACATAATGCATTGCAAAAACCGGTCAACGCATACTGGAACGAATTACGTTATTTTAGCCGCCCTCAACTATTATTTTTCAAAGTTAATTCAGTTTAATAAAACATAACTATTGTTACAACATTCTGAGGCCTCATATAGTTTCAAGTAAATTATTTGATATATTCATTGTATAAACTGTTTGAATAAAACACTTACCTATACCTACGTATTTACGGAATATTATTCGAGTTTATAAACCGCATATCAGTTTTTTTTTTTATAACGGTCACACTTTTATACTATAACAGTTTTAAAAATTCATATCTTTTATTTTTATTTTTAACTTGGGTGTAAACATATATTTTGTGGCTCAAACTGAATTTTTTTTTCGATTTTTGTTTATTGGTGTGTTGACTTTCACCATGTTTACTAGAAAACCTATGAGGGATACAAAATGTGTAGGTACCTAATAAATAAAATAGGTCATTGACGATTCCGTATTAAACAGTGCGTAAGACCAATCATGCGGGTTTGTCGATAACGATGAAGCGACTGGTCGGTGGCGTAACTATTCTAATGGAAACAATGTGTTTCTGTGTACTGACATCAATGGCGTGTACAGATATTATGCTGCGAATAAAAATATGTTGATATATTTTGTACAATATTTATTTGGGTCAAGTTGACAATCTAACGAACCAATATTATAATAACGACGCAATCCGGAAGTATACAGTGGGCCAACATCCGTAAAATGTTTAGTTCGATGAGAATCTACAGTGGGGAGAGGGCTAAGGACGAGATTTCCATTATAGTTTTAAAAAAGTTAATTTGTTATCAATTATATAAGTACCTACAAGGGTACTAATCTTAATGTCCGTGAAGTTGGTGGCCTAAGTTGAACGGCTGACTTCAAATTTAGTCATTAATTTGTAAGTCATTTGTAAGTATTTGTAAGATCAAAATCAAAATTTGTAATTCATACCTTCTCGAGTTATCCATGTAACTATGTAAGTACAAATCGCTGTTAACTTCACAAATAATTTTTTTTTTCAAATTTCACTACGCCAAAATGAACTGTGTAATTTGTAAGTATACCTACATAACTGCATATTTTAAAAAATATTATTATTTTATAATATTAGATATTTGAAAAAGAAAATAGTTTTACGTAAAAAAATTTATACATTTTTAGTTTTTGTACGAGTCGATAGAAGATTTTTGTTTTCAAAGATTATAGTCAAATCAAAAAAGTTCTATGTGAAAGAATACACAATTTTGTTAGAACAAAACAGTTGTATGTATATCATATGATATTACTGATATGGTAAAATTTAAAGGTAAACAAGAGATAACCACAATGGAATATGTTTTGTAATTATTATAGTCTAATATTGGTATTATTTCAACAATATTTTATATCATGAAATTATATTCTGTGATTACATTTGAGAACAAAAAAGTTCTATCGTGCACTAATTAATTATTTGTGAGTAAATAAAGTGTTGTGGATAGTACTCTTTTGTTCTAACTCAATATTTGTATGGTTTTTGATTATGATTATTAACTCTGTGTTACTTTTCTGCATTTATCTAATGATAATTATGATCAATTAGAGGTATTAGCATTTATTCATATTATTTTCATCTCTATAGAATGCACTGGTAAAAAAAAAAAAAAAAGCAATTATTAAATTTTAAAAACGCTCTCCTAAAAAATGTATAAATCAGACAAAGGACTTTGTTGTTCTTACCCTTCGTTATGTGCAACATTTTGGGATTTTAGAATTGGGACACTTTCAATGTAGCGATTTGTAGCGGAGAAACTCGATTGAGATTAAAATGACCTTGAACATACTTTCCTGGGTAGTTTTGGTCTAAGCAGTACAAAAAAAAAAAAAAAAAACACAATACGACGATTGAGCATAAATTGTATTGAGTTGTTACTGTATTCAATTGAACTTCAAATGTCCCAGTGTAAACGAATAGATGACCGTGGACCAGTTTATATGTGGGACCGAAATGTGTACGGCCAATCGTATTTAATTCGACTTGTAATTATTATAGTCTATGTAATATTCCGCACGGTCTATAGAATTAAGTTCAATTTAGGGGCTCCACATGATTCTAAGGAGTATTATTTAGGCAATACAATATACTTCTCTTGTACGATTTTGAGCTGGTATCTGATGCGTACGTGATCATTAGTGTTAGTAACCCGTATCAAAAGTATACGTGGGGGGGCCGTTACACGCACTTGCGGTACACGTCATGTCAACTGTATATTTTAACAGCACGAAAAAAATGTATATTTTTCATTGAAATAGACAATTCTAAGGGCCAGTATTGCAATCATTAGTTACGTTCCGATAAGAGGCCATCACACCTGCGATTTTTAAGGGGTTCAAATTTTTAAGAAATATTATGACAAATAAAAATCTAACAATTTAGAAATATTTATAAACATTTTAAAATTAATCTAAAAATATAACCATACCCGTATCACTTTTTATTGTTGTGTAATCACGTAATTTCCACCTAAAAGACTAATAAGCGTGACAAAATTGTGGAATTTTGGAAAGTCGGATTTACAATCTGTAAACATATTTGAATGTGTCGGCTTGTGTTCTACGGATCGATCGAGGCATTTTTCTTTAATATTTCAGATTAAAATATAATCAATGTTTAAAAACTGTGATTTTTAATGATAAATAACACGACTAAAAAGTAAAATAAAAATAAACGCCTAGATCGATCCCTAGAAGACAAACTGATGAACTCAAAACAGTTTTCAGAATTGAAATCCGACTTTTCAAAGGTCGATTTTTCGTTGGCCTTTTAACGGTCTGTAAAACGGAATAATCAGTATAGGTAGTACAAACTCCGGTCTACGCTGTCGTTGACCGTTAGGTGCCGATCACGCGCTTACCGGCTATAATATCGGCTGGCAACAAAATGTAATTGAACCGTTAAAAAATCTGATTGGCTGTTGATTCATGTAGTATATGTCTAGTCGTTTTGATATTATTATCAAAAATAGTCATTTTAATGATAAACGTGAAACTGCGATTGAATTATATTATTGCGCCAAGAAAATAAATAAAGTATTAAAAATTCTTGTTTTTGTAAAAAAGTCGATTTTCATTGTCAATGAATACGAAGTTTAAGAACAGAAATATTAAATTCATTCCGAGAAATAACTTGAATCTTGATATTTGAAAGCTATTCAGTATTCTCAAAAGTTTACAATTATTTCAGACTAGGCACATAATCATGGATATATTAGATAAAATGGATTATGAAGTTTATTCCGACATCGAGGACGAAAATAAAGCAGCTAGATGATTTGTTCAGTTTGCAGTACTTTTATAACTGATCAATGTTTTGAAACTAATTGCTTTTCTTCAGCAAAACTAAAATTTTACTTTTTTCAGTCATCAATTATTTCGATTTTCTTTAATTATTATGTAAATATTAAATATTAAAATATGCTGTAAGTCCAAATCAAAATACACGCATAATACAAAAACATTCTACAATTATCAAAACAATGGGTTACTGAATTGAATGCTGATGGAATATTGTAATACTATTTTTATGATAACGAACCATAAAAGCATTAACCATGGTTATCTAGATAACCATAGTTTTAACGGACTGTCAGGTAACCGGATTTATAATCGATGATTGTAATATTTGCCCAGAATGTTGCAATAGGTCCATTAATTTTAATTTTGAAAAAATATTTGAATTTTCTATAACATTTAAGATAGAATAATCAAATCACTTTTCAAAATTATTTTTATTTAATTAGATTTTTATATCCGAAATGTTGAACATTTTGTAAGCTATAAATAGTTTTAATTATAGTATAATATATCAAAATAAAAAATGTGGTTTGAGCATTCCCTCGAAAAAGTAATGAAAAATCTATGATTGTTTTAAACATTATTTTCGGAGTGCCTGACTGTTGGAGTTAAAATGAGTAGGTTTTGACCAAAAAATTGGTGGTGTGGACGATATATCGTCCATTTTTAAGGGGTTCTGTATAGGAAATTCTTTTTTTGAATAATGAAAATAAAAAATTAAAATTTTACAATTAAAAATGTTAAAATAGATTTTTAAAAATAAAGGCGATAAAAATTTTGCATGCTACGATATTTGAAAATAATTTTTTTTACCACAAACGTATATAAGTAAAATATACGAAATATTTTTCGAACATTTTTACTCATTTTTAGGCTATTCATAGATTTTATAATAAATTATAGATTTAATTCATAATAGGCATAATTTTAGTTTTTAAGACCTGAAAGTTTGATACAGTGTTAATAGTACACTCTTTTAGCTACGTAAAAGAATTTTTAAAATCGGTATGGATAGGTACATGATTTCTCAATATTCTTTTCAAGTTTTTTTTTGAATACCCATTTAATTTTTTCGACATTTTGGTATGAAATGTATTCGAATTTTAGGGAAATAATGGATCTATAAACTTGAAATTTCTGCGTTTCTCTTATTACACAGAACACATGTAATTTAAATCCAAAATCTTGAGGATATATATAGTATAAAGAGTTATAGTACCTACGAAATTACTTAGTTTATAAATTGGGATAATATTAGTATTTTAGATTTCGAGAGAAATGAGGAATATATTGATTTTACGATGATATGTTTTTTTTATTTCATTTAGTTTTCTTTTTTTTATGCCTGTACCCATAAATTGTATAAGAAGAAGTACTCTGATTTCTACAGCAATGACTATTTTCTGGTAGGAAATTGCATCTAGTTGGTACTTTATAGAGGTGATTTTTCGGATTTGAAATTTTTTTGATAATTAATTGCATAAGAAAAAACTATCAAAAAATTACTATAAAAATAATGTAAATACGATTATGGTAATATTCTTCATAACCCCAAAAATATTGATGCTACAGGCTTCAAATTTTCACCACAAATGAATATACAATAATATTATTAAAATTTACGTTTAATTTTGAGAAAATCATGGATCTATAAACTTAAGATTTTCACCAAATACATATATTAATTAGCATATAATGATACAAAGAAAATGTTGGAAATTGTGAAATTAATGAAATTTTTTTCCTAATATTAAACTATTCATAGCAATTTTCAATTTCGAATCATTTAATTCATAATAGTCTTAATTTTAGGTTTTAAGATATGAAAATTTAATACAGTAGGTATTCTAGCTACAAAAAAAAAAAAAAATTTCAAAATTGATATGTACAATATTTTTTATTATGTAGCTATTTTATTTTTCCGAAAATAAATATTACTTTAATATGAAATGTGTGAATTGATTTGAAATTAATTGATGTTTTTCATATACCTATATATTCTAATATATTCTAATTTCTAATAGTACACTATTTTTGTCATTTTTCGTGAGTTTGTAAGTAACATAATATATTAGATATATTTAAAATTAATATTGAAATTAATTCAAAAATGTAATACTCCTGTAAAAATAAAAACAAATAGGTATATATTATCAAAAATAGGCTTGATAATTTTGTTCTTTATAATTTATTTTTTATATCTTTCTACACTCAAGTTTTACGTTTTTGCAGTATATTCTTTATTGTTCTATTTTACACATTATTCAAGCTATCATACTTGAATGTAATAATGCGGTATTCATATGTAATTTACATAGTATATTTATTAAGAGATAGGGTATAGTTAAGGTAGTTACTATATATTTCCTTATTACACTAATTTTATAAAAAAAAGTCAAGGAGGGATCTCTCCAATCTTCCCTCTAAATAAGCCACTGGTTTGAGCATATAACTAGCAATATTCCTTACACATTTATAATATATAATGAATAATGCTATTGTAACTAAATAATTTTTATGGCCAAAATATATAGTATTTTCTATAGATATTTTTTAAATATTAATAAAGTTGTAAAAGGAAAACAATCCCTACAGATTTGGTGTATTAAGAAACCACATGATTTTGAAAATGTTACATTTAATTTTAAATTGAATAATGTGAACGAGGAAAAACATTCAAATTTAAAGAAAATACCTTTATCCGGACTAAAAATGGAAGAGATTTCTAAAAGATTATGTGATAGTAAAATGGATGTTAATTGGAGGAGAGAGAGTATTTTGGATTTATAAATTTTGAATTTGTCCTTATAAATACTTACAAATTACACAGTTTATTTTGACGTAGTCAAATTTTTAGAAAAAAATCATTGAACTACGACTAACTTATTTTTAGAGATAAATGAATAAGGGATGACTTTCAAATTTTAATTTTGGGCTTATAAATACTTACAAACTACACAGTTCATTTCGACGTAGTCAAACTTAAAAAATAATTGAAAAAGGTAACTTATTTGTGAAGTTAGCCGCGATTTGTACTTGTATGGATAAATGGAGAAGGGACCAAATTTGAAGTCAGCCATTCAACTTTGGGCGGCCAACATCACGAACATGTAATCTTAGGTGTGCGATGTGACACTGTCCGTAAGTTGTTATTTTTCTAAATTGTATACCTAAGTTGACATTTATTTAATGGTTGGCTAATGGTAAATTATATTATTTTTTTTTTCCACGACGAATTTTTCTAGGATAGATTTATTGAATAATTTCAGCGGACAAGATGAATCATTTTACACATCTCAGTAAAAATAATGTGGAATCGCCTGTATTACAACTGAAAACTTATAGATCAATTTTTCAGTATTATTCCTTTTTGTGTTTAATTTTAAATATTTGTTGACGAATTAATTATGTGATCAGTAACCACTATTGTCTATTGTAATAGTGCAGTATTTGTCTTTTATTGTAATTTACCTACGATAAAATAATATTTAAGTATAAAAATCACGAATAAATAATTTTAGTATATCTAACCATTGATACCTATATTACTGTATTTATATATTCTTTATTATTTTATTTTAACTACAGAAACGAATCGTAATATTTAACAATAAAAATCAATAATCTATGTTAATATATTCATTTATACCATACTGTGTTTGGTCTATAGTATATTTTCTTTTAAATAATAATAATAAAACGCCGAAATCTGTGACTATAATAATAACGCCTATTCTATACAATGCAATATAATAATATATAAACCCTCAGGACCTTATATCAAAACAAACGTGAGCCAAAATTTTTCTTGATCTTATTTATTAGATTTTTTTTCTACACAACGGCGATGGTCAGGTTTTACTGAATAGAAAATCATATAATAAAACTAGTGGTTTCATAATATATATGGTTTCTATCTAGATCAAATCGATCTCGACGTATTGGAAACGGTTCATGGAGAAACGAAAATGTCAATAACGGTTTATTAAACTTCTTATATGAAGGAGAGCAAATATTTGATTGAAAAGTATTATATATGGTTTTTTAAACTTAAATCCCCAACCGAAATAACCGCATAAATTCATATGTCATAGCTTATATTATAACAATGCATAATCATTTCTCTTGATTATAAATGATAAATATTAAAATCGCAATTCGTCGATTCATAGATTCAAAAGTTTTTCTATTTATTGGTTTCTAAATTTATTTAGCCATAAATTAAATTTTTTTATTAAAATCGTTCAGTTTATACAGTTAATAATAATCAATTATCGATGTTTCCACAAACATAAAGTTCTATTTTCTTATGAAAAAAAAAAAAAATAATAGAGACGTACCTATATGAAAATAAAATATTGGTGTACTGAGATGAATAGATATTAAGGTGTTTAAAGATTTCTATTAGAACCAGATGGATTTATGTACTATTTTTCAGTTGTGAAACCGATTTAAATTAGATATTTACAGGAAAAAAATAAAAATATATTTTAAATGTGATATAATAATATTAAAGTATAAATAAGTTTTATGTTTCTAATATTTATATCAAATAACTTTATCATTTGACATTTATAATATGACATTCTAGTTTACAATCTGTATTATTTTAATATAATAATATTATGTAGGTTTTATATAACATATTTCATCTAAAACATATAACATCTATTAAAATATACTATACAGTATAATTAAAAAAAAAAAAAAATGTTTCAGAATGTTCTGTAGGATATATTTATTTTTACATTTTTGGAAAAACAGCGATTATGATAATAATTTATAATCAATCATTCACATTTTTTTTCGTTATTTTTTTACGAGATAACGAGTACAAAATTTAATGCATTGCAAATGAGTGGGTTCAGGCTGAGTCAATGACCCATCGCAGTGTTCTAAAAAAGATTAGTTTTTTTACAAAAAAACCCTCAGACAATTCATATGTTTTAAATGTGCTGAAAACGGTAGTTGGCGCCAATTTTTAACTCTTCACATAATTGTTTCTAAGTGTTTATTTTATTAAAACTAAGAAAAATTCTTTATTTTTAATTTTCATTATGATCCTATAGTTGTATATTATAGAATAATATGTTTTTATAAACTGTAACATTCTAATTATTTTACAATGATATTACTAATTCTGTGCATATCATGAGTTTATCTCAGTATCATATTTTATTTATCATAATTTAAATCCTAGATATTCAAGTATTATTAAGAATAATTATTAAAAGTATTAAAATATTCATTATAATTTACAAATGAGTATACATATTCTATCAATTTACATAAATTCGGTATAGGTAATATTACTACCTATTAATTTGTTTGAAAATGTACAGGTACTTCAATTAATATTCGAAAAATGTGTTGTTTTCATAAATTATATTTTTTATTAAATTCGTTTATTCGCATAATTATGATAAAATTGTTTTGAATTTCAAAAAGATAAAATAAAATGAATTGCTATCCAGATATATAGGTAGTGGAAGTTTATCCATCATCTTTTTGTTCCCTAAATAGGATACTGCATTATTATTATTTTTAATTTGAAAGTAAAGATAAATCATTTCATTCTAAAAATTATTTTAAAGTCTAAACGAAATTCGGTGTATTATTTAATTTAACATTATTTAAATTAATAATAATAGGTAATTTTATATTTATTATTTTTTTCATTTCCAGTATAAAAGATAGTTTTTCTTAACGAATAAAACTATTAAGAAAATAAAAAATGAATTCTTTAAAGTAGCGACAAGAATTAATTTTACCCTGAAATTCATATTTAACTCCTTCTATTTGAAAAAAAAGTTTTTTTTATTAACTAAAATAATTTTAAAACTAAGAATCTAAAAATTTTAAGTTTTATAATTTGTGTTTTAATTTTAAACATACCTAGAAAAAAATAAAAAAGTATGGAATAAATTATTCAAATATTTGATCACGAGCTATATATCCTATGTATTGCCATTAGTTAAAATTATGAAACAATATTTTTATTAACTGTTCTTAAATCTTTTGATGAACAAAGTATCACCAATACTTTATTGATTCACTACAGTTTGTAATCCATTGTTTAACACATTATAAAATGTATGTACACACATTTTCAATAAATAACTGAAAGTTAAATAAATAATTGATTAACAACTCAAACACAACTTATAGTTAATGGTTAATAATAACACATGTGGTATGATTGTTCACATATTTCAAGGTCTTATTGGAGTTCAAAATTAAACAAAGTTTATACGTGTGTTACACAGATGGCAACAATTTCATACATTGTATATACAAATATGATATTATTATCAATATTTATATAATATTATTATTATTATTATGTAATAAATAACTATTATTGTTTTATAATAATGTAATATTGTATGAAATTAATTTTTGAATAACCATTCTATAATCATCTGATTTAAAAGAGATTAAAAAAAAAATGGTGAAAACTTTAAAAAATTTGGTAATATTTCTATATATACACTGTTAACTCATTAGAAATATTTTTATAATTATGTTGAAGAACAAAGTTCAAGTTAAGTTTTATTGATTATAAATGGTACTTATAGGTAATATTAATGATTACAATATTAAAGATCTCTAAATTTTTCTTTAAAAATATGAAAATATGCAATAGAAAAATTTGTTTTTGAATTAACACAAATTAAATTACTTCAATGACGATGTCTATCTGTTATGTTAACATTTGTAATTCTAAACACTGTCTGTATACGATTTTCAAATATTGATATGTTTTTTATATTGTATTATGATTTATATTTTTATTATTTCAAAATATTTTCACATAAACTCAAATAACTTTAAAATATAATCAGTAATCTAGTTTAGAGAGTTCTAGAACCGCCAACACCACATCCGCTATATCAGCCAACGCAATCATCTACGTCACCACTCCATCGCCCAAACCACCAGTGTCACTATACGTTTTTTTTCATTATACATTTTCCCGCCGTATATTCATATCACGTACAACCTGTTATCACTTTTTTTTAAAATTATTATTTATTATTATTGTATGTTGGCCACCGGCCACCGTGTCTAGGAATACATCGAACTTCGACACCTCGCCGCCCTCCTTTTACGTCACCGCTGTCCATAGTGATTGGTGTCTACCGTTATCTCCCATCACGAGGCGGACGCCGTTAGTGTGGCCACCGACGATGGATAACTTCTCTTCCCTGCCGTCCTTGTAAATGTTTTCGGTGTCTAACACCGGACGACCACAGCACTCGATGCGCGCGCAACTATGGCCATATACAAAAACGGGCCCGTTCTACATTCTCCGTCTATGCGTTAACGAATTAATTTTCTTTTAATTTCTATCCTTCCACCTACCACCCCCGCCATCGTTCTCGACGTCAAACACGTCTCGATTATTTGAACAATGACAGACAGTTGTTCATACCGGTCTGTATTGTTATTAACTATAGTAAATAATTTTATCAATGTTGCGAGAAATAGGCGGATATGGGTTGTGGCCGGTACCTCTCGTTTTGTGTTAATATATATTTTTTTACTTTGCATACATAATATCGTGAAAATAGATGTCTCGATATATTTTATGAAACATCAGTAACAAATAGGTGTATAAGTAAGTTGTATATGACCATAGTTGCGAGGGCGCATCGAGCGCTGTGGTCGTCCGGTGTTAGACACCGAAAACATTTACAAGGACGGCGGACGAGAAAAGGTATCCATCTTCGGTGGCCACACTAACGGTGTCCGCCTCGCGATTGGGGATTACGGTAGACACCAATCTCTATGGACAGCGGTGACGGAAAAGGAGGGCCGCGAGGGGTTGAAGTGCAGTGTATTGCTATACACGGCGGCTGGTGGCCAACATAGGTATAATAATAATAAATAATAATTAAAAAAAAAGTAATAACAGATTGTACGTGATATGAATATAGGGCGGACAAATGATAATAAAAAAAAAAAAGCTTATAGTGACGTAGGTTCCAAGTGGAGTGGCGGCGGTGACGTAGACGACTGCGTTGGCTGATGTGGTGGATGTGTCAGTGGCGGTTCTAGAACTCTATATAAACTAGACTACTGTAATCCTTTAAGAAATTGCAGAACTCTTTTTATAAATGTTTTTCAAAACTTCCTTAAAGGGTTAGTATTTAATCATAAAGGTAGTTATCATAACTTTAGACGAATTTATACATTATATTTTATGTACCTACTTATTATATTATATTTATAATTGTATATTGTACCTAATTTAAAATGTATAAACGATCTGTAATAATTTTAATATTATAATATTATAATATTTTTATTTGAATATATTTTGTTTAGCCGTGTATATAACATTATATTCACACAAAATAAAAAATAAAAATAATAATAATATATTAAACAAGTTCCTCTTGGGCCCATCGACAATATAATTATTGTTTTGGTGGGTAATAATAATTGTATATTTAATATGGCTATTGTATTGTTAATTATATGGTCGTATGAATACGATTGTTATGACCGCCGTAATATTAAAATTTGAATTGGAAACCTTTTTGAACTCGAGAATCTCTAATGATACATTTTAATGACTTCATTTTAGTGGTATATTGTATGTCTTTTGGGAACTTTCTAACAGTCAGGGAAATATACTTTTTATTCGGTACTTTATATACATTATTTTCCTTCCTTAATTTTAAATATAGTATTTTATGTAGATATACCTTTACTATACAAAGGATTCGTATGTCGATCGAATATAATATATACAACAATAGAATAGTCAAATATGTTTTATTGCTTTTATAGTACATAGTGCTATGTATGAACAAATATAATGATTGTGTTTCAGGCATTTCTCGGAGACGAAAAAAATATGACAGTCATAAAAATGACCTAAAACGCTGGTAGTAGTTATGTATTTTATTTTCTTCATCATGAAATGCTATAGATTTGAAAATGGAATATAATAGAAATATATGTACTGTATTTATTATATTTTGACTTTTGCTTATCATCGACAAACTACAAATTTATAGATATATTATTAAGCTTTAGTGCTATATTATATTTATTTAAACAATAAAGTTATTAAATAATTATATATTCGTATTAAGTATCAATTGTAAAGTATACAAGTTAAAACGCTAGTTATACTATTCATCATTAGGTGACAAATTATTTTTGGATCAACTGCCATCGTTTTATATTTGAAATTAAAAAAAAATGTTCATATGCCGAAAATGTTAATTTAAACGTAATGATGAATAGGTGTAATGTATCAAATCAAAATAAATAATGAAATTTTTAAAAATTAAATTATTTTAAGTATGCTACCTGTTATTATTTTTCAGTAAATAATGTTTTTGTATCAGATACTGTTTTTGTGCATATAATATTATGGCAACATAAATACAATTGTGCAATACTGTATTAATCATCCGAAGACACAAAAATGCTTATTATATTCGATTTAATGATGTATATTTTTTATAGGTCAAAATGTATGAAATATAGTATAGTAAATATATTTACAGTTACCTACGAAAAATAATTTAAAACTTGAAAATCATTACATAAAAATTCGTAATATTCATTTTATTTTGTAGGTATAGTCGATAAAAACATATGATTACCACCGCTGATCTATTATTATTATTATTATTATAGATGATGTATTCAATTCTTTTTCGAATTTAATCGTTCTCGTATTATTTTATTATAAACTTATATGCACATCATATTCTATATAGTATACGGTCGTTGTTTTATCACAATTAATTTTGATTATTAATTGCATTACTTCTGTACTTAAGAACAACTTAATTTATGTTGCTTTATCTTCACCGCGAAATTCCTTAAAGATGCATATGCTCTGTTTTTATTTCATTCATTTGAATCATTAACATGATACCGGAGTGGAAACGTCTACTAGGTAATCCATTATAAATTTTTTATTGTGTATACATCTATAATAATATATGTACTATCTAAAATTTTATGGGCTTAGTAATTCCATGCGAAATATTAGTTTTTTTTAAACTTTTTGTTCAGGTTTTCTGTGGTTTTTGAGAAGTATTATTTAAATATTGTGACTTTTGACAAGAAGCAACTAAGATTTATTGGTTATTATTTTCAAATAAAAATCAATATATGTATACCTACTCGTTCAATCATTAAGGGGCGTAATACCGGTTATCGGGCGTTTAGGTGAGCTTCGGATAAAAGTTTTAATCTTTTAAACAATTAAACCCATTAAAGTTTCATAGGTAGTAATTTCAGTGTATATTATACTTGTGTATACGTACATAATATTTTATAGTATATTATATTATATTATTTTATTTTGTTTTCAACTATATTTAATGGGACAGTAATGTTATTTTCTAATTTTAAATACGTAATATTAATAATTAATACAAATAATTATTATTGATGAAATAAATAGTTTGAAGGTATAATATTTATTAACGTTACATTTTATTATAATAAATTTAGTAGTTATATTAGTTAATGATATGAGGTTTTCTATAGATATATAATAATAATTATTACAAAAAAAAAATCTTTGCATTGGTATTAAGTCATTGAGAGTATGATGCTTTTTTATTAAGTTTTACAAAACAAGTAAATTACTTATTCACGTATTAATTAAATGAAATACATAATATCAAACTTGGATATACCTAGTTTATAATTGAAAGTTAAAAATTAAAACTAATTGTGTATTATAAATTGAATCATTTTATTCCTTTACACGGAAAAAAAATCATTACATATATTATAATTAGGTACCATATTTGTATTGAAATTTATTAAAAAAAAATAAGTATTATAAAGGTATTTGGAATACATTTTGTGAAGTCTTTCAAATACTTAGGGAATATTATTATCATAAAGTATTCGAATACATATTTTGAATACTTATTTTGGAAGTATTTTGAATATGTATTCGAAATACTTTTACCAAGTCTGTATATTTATAAAATAAAATATATTATATATATATATATATATATTATTATAGTATTAGGTAAGGTATTAAAGTAGGTAATTTATATTATGTCATAAAATAACAATACCTATAAATGATAAGATATTTTTACAGGAATACATTAAATTGTTTTGTACATTTTATAAATGTCCACCTCTATAATAACTATATAGGTACCTACCATATATATCGAAAATTACGATAAATTCCATTACAATTTGTTTATAAACATTTAAATATTTTGTAGTATACATTTTTAGAGCTATTTTACACTGTCTGTTTTAATATGGAATAAAGGTTAATATTGAAATTGCAAGTTTCCACGATAATTTCCGGATTTAAGCCTTTCAGTTTGGTTATCGTTATATGTTTATATCTTTGGGTAAATGGAGCGTATTGTATCGAGAGCATTTAGTCCATTCCAATGACGTAATAAACGTGCTGAGAGTTGCTCTTACTTAAAATTGGCGAAATAACTCTTATTTTTTTAAATATAAAACATACATTTTGAAAATTATATATTTTATCAATTATTTAGTTTTTGGTTGAAATTGAAATAGAAACCCCAAAAATTATACTGCAACACGAATAACAAATGTATATCTACAAAATATCTTTGATATATTATTTTGGATACAGTATAATATGATATCTGGAACTGTTGAACGGTGCAAAACTTTCTGGAGGAAAACGATAGTATTGAAAAACTTTTTCACACGCGTTTATTTATATGTACTGTGTACAACTTTTTGCGGTTTGTGCGCAACACGCAGTCATATATAAAGTTTAGAGATATACTCAGGAAAGTGATATCGATGTTATAATATAATATATATAATTCAAAATCACTCACAATAGGAAAACTGTTCCCAGTAAGTTTAAAGTTAATCTCAGTTCATAAATAAAAAAATTCAAAATCAATTTGAAAATATACTTTTAATTTTACCATATAATTAACACTTCTAAAACAAACAGCTTAAGCTAAACAAAACTTTTATATCTATAATTGCTATAAATGCTCTTTAATTCCTTTTGGTAATTTAAGTCGAAGCCTGCGGACGGCAACACAATTTATTTTAAAATATATTTGAAAAAATGAAAAATATACTTGTTTATTGTGTGAATAGTATAGAGAATGAAATCTTACTATTAAAAAAAATTATATTGATGGCTTTACAAATGAAGACATTGCTTGAAACAGTTATTTTGTTATTAGTTTCTGATAAAAGTACTGTGTTATAGTAACTTATCTATATACCTATTTTCAAGAGAAATGTTACGTTAAATAAAATATTATATTTTTTTTATAAAATGCATACATGCACTTATATTTTTATACAATATCTTAAAAATTCAGCAAAACTACATATAAGAAGCAGCTGAAGTTCTAATGCATAATGTCAAGTTTAGACATTTCTAGGTTAAGTTAATTTTAGATAATTCAAACTTCAGTAAACATACATAAAGTTGCCCAATTTTTATAAACCTTGAAATATATTTTGAAAGGAATTAAGTTATCAACGGAAAATCTTTAATGAAAATTAATAAAAAAAAAAAAAAAAAATGGATTATCGTTGCGAAAAAGGATCTTTCCTTGAAAACTATATATATATATCGAAAATCAATTAGAAATGCAAATATAACGGAGAAAAGTGCATTTTGGGATTTTGATCAATAGAGCGCAATAATAATTTATTTTAGAATATTTATTAATTTTACTAGATCTCCGATTTTGTATTATAAGAACTACTTTAATTTCAATGCAATCTCAATATTAAAATTATTTTTTTAAATTTTTAAATCGGGATGATCGTACATTTTTTGATACGTGTGACTATTGAGAAAATCATAATTCTTGTTAACTTTATAGTATTACCAAAGTGCGGTATAATTAAAAATATATATGTTAAAATTATTATCTTTTTGAGCGACTATTCGTGGTCCCGATTGATCAACATTTTACAAACATTGACCCCTCTAGCGCAGGAAAATCCTCTGTGTAATTTAATCATACTCGCAAGTTTTCTTTTTGTAAAAAAACAAAGTAGGTATGTGACTTTATCGTACACCACCCCCCTCTACACAATAGCGGTAATTTATTACTCCTGAAGAATTTATTTTGAACTAACAATCAACCCGCGTAATGTAAGTGCGTAATCCGCCTTACGGTGGAACATCTTACACGGCCGGGCGAACCATTCGTGTAGCGACGCAGTCGTGTCACACGTCGTGTAGGATTAACTGTATATTTTATACCCGGTAGAAACGTCGAAACTATTAAAACGATCGATGGTAAAAACAAAATACGTATACGATATACGTTTAATAATTTTTATTGATCGATGTATTTATATTTATTTATTCCAACCAACGAATGCACGTAGATTGTTAGAATATTTTCGGAACAATAAAACAAAGAGTGGAGTTAGCATTTTTTTGTTTTTTTTTTGGACACCACGTTTCTGGACTCCAGAAAAATTATATAAAACAACTGTATTCGTTATTTAAAGCATTTGATCCACAGCTCACAGTTAGAATTGACCGATAAATAAAATATTAAATATTACGTCAAAGTATCTATATTTTAAAGGATTAATTACAGTCTATGACACTTCCATGTTCTCGGTTTATCACATTATTAAATAGTATTGTAACTTATTGGACACAATATACAAATATATAATTATTAATTAGCTCAAAGACGAATGACATAAGGTACTAATAATATTTCAATGGCTGTGGATCGAATGAAATAAGAAACAAATACAATATCTAATACTAATATCAATATTGACGCATAATGGTTATAAAGATCCCGAATTTTAGGTAACACAATATTTTGCCTTTGAAGTTTGATTCCAAATAATACGAGTTATAGAAACAAACAGAGTTTATTCGAGGTAGAGTCAGGTGGATATAAAAGTAAAAGTGTCCGCTTTAGTAAAATTTCATGAACCGATATAGTTATTACATGTTATCTAATGAACCATTATTCTTCAGTAATTATGAATTATTTCACAAACGTTAGATTTTATTTCTATGTTTTGAGTGCTCTCCAAGAATTTAAAACTCTAATTTCACTAAAAATCATTGTACGTTTAAAAAATAACATACCCAAATGTATTTTGATTTATTTCAAAAGTTTTTCTTACCAATTTTAAATGAAATTTATACGCTTGTTGTTCATAGTATGTTTTTGGATACTTTGAATATGTCAAATGAAAACAAAATGGTTTTGATTCAATTGTATACAATAATAATTTTTTATAAGATATCGGATTTGAGATTTTATTCTTAAATTTCCAGCGACCCACATTACCACAAATTTTAAAATTCATCACGACAACTCAATGAACTTTTCATGGGAACGACATATTTTAAGAAAAATAAAATAAAAATTTGCACTACATATTAGTTATGACTATTAGACTTTTTTTGACATTTTAGTTTCAGAGTAAAGCCATGACTGTATTGGTTTTAATATGGTGTGTATTTTATGCCTGTATATATTTTTTTCATGTGGAAGGAGTCGATTAAGAATTTTGGAGGGAATTGTTTTTTTGATAAAAAATTGTTTCTAGTTGGTAATTTGAATAGGTAATTTTTCAGTAGTCTCTTTAAGCGTAAATGAAAACTAGTTTTTATAACGGAAAAGTTTTGAAGAATCAGTATAATATTGTAATTGAAATGAAAAACAAAAACTGTGCATTTAAAATTAAATTACTTCGAAAAAACATTGCATCATAATCCTGCCAATAACAATTAAATCATAATGTTCTTAGCTATCTAAATACAAAATGTGTAATATATATATATATATATTTTTTTTTTGTTTTTTTGATATATTTCACTAAAGTGAATTAATTGTTGTAGGTTTGGTTTTTTTAAATTTTATATTTTCAAAATATTTTTAAATAAAAATATATATAATAGAAAATTTTTCTAAATTTCACTGTCGTTGATTTCCAAACGACATATTTTTAGATGATTTGATTTACACTAAATATTATTTCAAAGTCCTTTACATTGGAAAGTAAAATTTCTAAATTGGGAATAAATTATATAATTGTTTCCCAAGTTAATATGTTTACTAATAATGTAATATTATGACATATAGTTATAGAAAACGATGGGCAAAAATAATGAATTTTCATTGTATTTAGATAAAACTTTATCATGTATTTTATAAATGTAAGGGAAATAACAATAAAACAAATATGGTATGCATGGTCTTATTATTTTTATTTTAAATTCTGAGCAGAGCGAGGAAGCTATTGATTTTATAATATATTTCTTTCATGTCCACACGAATTCCGTACATGTTTCATAGTAGTTTTGAAATTAACAATGAAATTATTGCTTTTCGTAGCCATATTTCGTTTAAAATAAAAAGGCGAGAACTTAATAAAACTGAGATTCACTCAGACTGTTTTTTTTTTTTTTTTTTTTTTTTTTTTTTTCGAATTAAATTTTTTACCATTGCTTTTTAAATTAAATATATCCACCACCGATATCATAACTGACGTGCGAAACTGCCACTTCTATTGATGTCGTACGAACGAAGTACTTCCACCCCCTACTGGCTAGACCTATTGAAAATCATATCGGTACTTCGTCTTTTGAGTACAAATAATTTATAATTGATTTGAAATTTAAAATAACAATAATACGCACTATGCGGTCCATGAAACGAATAGATTAACATCCACCATCCGTGTATGGACATCTTTAATAAGTACCTATAAGATGTTATTATGTATATATTTTGTGTTTTGTCCATCGCTACGTTTTCAAATAATAATTGAATATTTCGGCGGAAATCCGCTCGGCAATAAAATGCTCGAAACCACTGCGGTTTATCGAACGTACCTATCGCGTATTGTATTTGCGTGTATCTTATCGAACGTGCGTTATCAGTATCGTTATCGTTGTTATAGGTGTGCCGGCGGCGTCCTTGAACACGAACTCGCGGCAGCGTCATGGCGGACAGGAGCTGAGTTGCGAATGCGGCGCGTGCACGGCGGTGGCCGATGTGGATCCCGATGATGGCTGCGGCCGCACAACACGACAGGGTCGTACTGTCACCGCGCCGGCTACAGCAGCAACAGCAGCACACTCCGTCACCGGACCGTGACCGACATGGCCGGCGCACTTATTTGCACATGGTGCCCATATTACCCCCCGCCGACCCTGTTGTGAGTGCTTATTTTCGGGTATAATTTATTTTTCATCGCAATTCGTACGATTTGCGCAATTATTAATGTCCAGTGGAGCCTTCGATGTCTCCACTATCTATATTTCGTTTTATTAAATGTACACACAGCCAAATCCTATATCAGGTACTAATACAAACACTGTTCGTAAGAAGTCTGTACTACAAAATATAACGTTTTGATTTAACGTTTGCTTTAAAAAAAAAAATCCATTTAGCCATATTAGCTAGGCTTCTTTTCCAGCATTATTTATCACAAGACTTGGCTTTACTAGCCGTTTTTGGCATTTTTTTTTCTCTCTTTTACGCTTACAGCGGTCCATTCAGGCCAATCGCCGCTTTTAGAATGCCTTTCCACCTCTATGTGTCCAATGCCGCTCCTATATCAAGCGATGGATTGACATTTTTTTTAGGTCTTTTTCTATTGTATCAATCCATCTCTGCCGAGGTCTGCCTCTTGGTCTTTTCCCCGTTTTCTTGCCTTCTGTGACTTTCTTAATTATCGTTCCTTCGGTTCGCCCAAAGGTGACCTGCCCATTCCAACCTCTTTTCGACTAAGATGTGCCGTAGACTTGGCTTATTATACAGCTACCGTAGGTTTTCATTTGTTCTTTTTTCGAATCTTTCCGAGTCACCATTGTACCCAGGTCCATATATTTTCCTTTCGAAACTCAATAGTTAATTCTCTTCATTCCCCTGGATACTAGACTATTTTCAACATTATCTAGCATATTGTATTTGAGCCTTTATTTAAGCTTTTTTTTGAACCTTTGAAAAGTGTCCAAATTTAATATAAACATACATTATAATTTATATCTATGATTGTGCATATGATTATTATCAATTATTGGAATGGTCGTGACTCCAAAGAATATGTAACATAATATTCTGTGGTTATTTGACTTGATGTTATATTAGAGAGACCTTTATAATCAACAATGAGATCTTTCATTTAATTGTGATAAGATTTAAAAACTAAACTTTTAGTATTTAAGTGCCTAATCGTCAATAGTTTTTTAACTTTGAGCTCTATTGTTTCATGTAAGTATTTTTTTGAAAATTTTATATTTTTTGCGAGAATTATATTATTATTAAAAACTTTCGAGGAAATAAGTATGGGGAAAGCTACAAGACGTATTGTATTGGCTACAAGACGAATTATTTAATAATTGGTTATTGAAAATTCGGGGAGAAACGACCAAGTAAACATATAGTTAAACCAATAGTTTATTTTTATCTTTTGATATAACTCGGACAATAGTCTGCTTCATATTTAGTTCAAAGCTGAAATTGTTCAAACATAAAACCAAAACATTTCTATTTGATGATTTTTATTATTTTTTTTTGTATTTTGGAGATAAAAGCTGTTGCAAAGTACAGACCGGTAGGTAATATACACCATTTAGACTTACGATAAGAATTAGTATTATATTTATTATCATTATAAGATGAGATTGTTTTAGATTTGAGACCATTTAGCATAATCTATCATTTTTATTGATGGTAGTTTGCTTATTTCCCGACTCATATTATGGTAACACTGTTTTTTAATCAGGTTCACAACAAACATATTAATAATAATAATAATAATAATAATAAGAAATATATTATTGTCATTATTTAGATTTCAATCGTAGCAACGAATTTATTGGTTTAAAAATTATGTGTTGTATTTTTTATGTACGGCGTATGCGTACACTTTCTCCGATAATAGTAGTAATGTTGGAGTTTTTGACATACAGCTTTATGATAGCAAAACCGTTCTAGTTGGTACTTTATATATAGGTTATTAATCGACTCAACTCGTTATTTTCCCTATGCACATTTTTGAAATTATGGCCCTTCATTCTTTCATGATGATAATAATATGTTATTCTTTATAATGTCCTGCAATTGTAATTGCAAATTTTTGCTATATTTCTGGTTTAAATAATAATAATTTATTTCTCAAACATTCATCTGATTTATCTTACATAGAAAAATATCTTAGCATTTATTCATACAATATAACCGAATCGGAAACTCGGCTATTAATTGCATTTCCTCAAACAAGGGATCAGATAATTTGGTAGAAAATGCTCCTTTATAATCTCAATCATTATTGAATTCTTTGTATACATGATAATATCATTTTTTCAAATAGTATTTTTATACTATGATTGTAAATATTTGTAGAAATTTTATTCATTTTTTCCGTGTCTATTAGCATAAGAATTTCCTCTACCTATTGTCTCACTAAAAATGGAAATATTTCTATGCATTTTAAACGGATTTCATAAGGACCCATTTTTTTATTTCTTGTACATTTTTTTTTCTTACTGGTTCAATATTTTAAAGTTATATCATTTCATTTTTACACTGTTATTGTAAAATTATATCTAGTACTATAGATGATTGTTATCACTCTTTTCGATACAATATTAATTTAATTTTCACAATTACGTAACGTAAAGGGTTACGAAAAATGTAGGTATTATATAACCATTAGAACTTAGCAGTAACTATGGTTTTCGACACCTTACAATATATTTCCTTTCATAAAATATTGAACAATATTGCGTTTGTAAGATCGTGCGGTTAGTCGGACTTGACGTTTTTATGTGTAAAAATGGGTGTGGGTCGCCTATTGAGATAGTATGAAAAAATCAAGTTGAGAACATTAATATTAAAATTTACATAAAGTTTTGAAATGTGTCCATGGTATTGGTATAGTTAGATCTTTTCAACGAAATGCGCTACAATAAATTAGATAAATAAACTAAAAACACCTTAGGAACATTGTTGTATATTATTATATATTATGTTGTGAATTCGTATGAATATGTATATGGTATTCTACCTTTTCATATAAAATACGTTCTTTTATGCATGGTATTGTAATATAGCTAGTGTATATATATATTATATGTAAGCGAAACAATTTAAAAAATGTATTTGTATTTATGTATTTTATGTGTGTATATCATCTAGAATGACATATAATTTGTATGATAAATTGATTAAATATCTTGTAAAACGTTACATAAAAACATTATGTAGGTTTATTGATTTTATTATACGTTTTATGCAAAAAATTTCAATATTAATTTGATGATTAATCGAATCCCTACAATAATTTAGCTTATACACGAACCCATTATGTTATATCCGCTTATATAAATTATATATACGCTTATATATAGGTATTATATAATTTATATTAAGTATTGCCTATTACTATCTAGATAAATGGTTTTTAAAATGTGTATTGAGGGGATTTTTAATCCTTTAAATGACCAAATAAACCCTATAAAAAATTACGTAAAATTTTTTTATATTTAGTCAATAAAACATAATTAAATATGTTATATATTGGTATTGAAAATGCATAGGTTTTTAAAAAATTGACATATTATTTTGAACATGTTAAGAAATCCTACTCTGCAAGCGTATTAAATTATCAGTTGCTAAACGTATTTAAAACTATACAATATTATGTATAGGTTATTTCATAAATTATTTGTTTAACCCACTATATTTATGTATGGAAACATTAAACCAACAAAATGAATAAAAATGGTAAATATTAAAATTGGTAAACACAATAACGAATTGTAAAAACAGACTACTGATTTTGTAATTTTTATTTATAATAAACGAATATTAATATTTGAGTAGTCTTAAAATTAACTTCATGTAGTTAGATTATTTGAATTCGCTTATAAGGAAGGGGACTAAATATTAATTTGTTTTAATTAATAATAATAGATATAAAATTTCATAAAAAATATACTCATAATATAAGTATGTGTTTCATAAAGAAATTAATGATAACAAAAATATAAGTAATAGACTTAGTAATATACGAATCACAACACTTCTATAGGTAACGATATATAGTGTAATATTATACTATCTACAAAATTATATTTTGATACATTTTCATAGGTAGATAAAGTATAATAATTAAAGGAGTTTTTCGTGTTTGTCACTCGTATAAGCTACATGTGTGGTTATCTCTTAGTTCGTTTTTATCACTTTCTGATAGCATGGTCATATAATGACTACATTTAATATGAAATAACGTACGAATCTATATAATAGTCCTGCTATCAGTCATTCAACCAAGTAGATTAAAGTACACACCGGAATAGACAATATGTCTTCTCAAACATGCATATTAATATTCACAATAATATCTCTTCAACTTCAAGCACTAAATTTAAACCTTATTCCAAACTAACTGAGCAATTACTAGCATAGAGAAAACACTCTAATACAAAATCATATTCTCAATTTCATAAAACAAATAACACTAATATCAGCCTATATCAAAATCATACCTACTAGTACCACCCACGGCTATACTATGGTTGTGCGACGAGGCTTCAAAAATTGGCGTCAAAAGTTCTTATCTGTATTATTTTGTATTGTTCTTATCTAATAAACCTGCATTTCTCATGGGTTATCTGATATAATTATATAAATATTTAGTACAAAATAATGTCACGAGAGCGCTATAAGTTTACATGTTTTCGACTAATTAATTATGTATATAAGAACTTTTGATGCCGATTTTCGATAGTGCACATCAAAGGCCGTGACGCATAAACTTTTCGTTGATATTAAAAATATAAAATATTATACATTAGCACAACCCGTTTCTACCTAAATTATGCCATTCCCTTTTTCGTCAGGTACAAAAATCGTTAGTATTCAATCAATAGTTATAATAGATATTACTATTTTATAAACATTTTTATATTACCTAGTTAAAACTATGAACTATATGATATAAATTATAATTACAACATAATATACCTATTAGTGAAGAACATTAAATTATTATGTAGAAATTTGTCTAAAAAAAAACATAAATTTTGTTTTAATAAATAATAAAATATTAGGAGAATATAAATAAAATATATAGGAGATATAAATGAAAAAAAATATACACTATAAAAAATTACAATATATTTAAGGTATTCCTTTTTTGTTTTAGATTCTGAACGGAGCAATAAAGCTAGTGGTTTTACAATGATGTTTATTTATTATTAAAAATCGGTAGACACAATATTTTTTTTTATAACCATTATAATGTTTCGACCAAATAATAGATTTTAAGAGCTTAAAATTTCATACAAGAGTATAAGTACGTTACTCTCACTGTATAAAAGAAATTAAAAAAAATTAATATTAATATTAAACACATAAAAAATAATATAGGAATTTTCGCTTTTATCTAAACATGAAGTAATAGCAACACTGATTTAATTTCAAAAACATTTATGTATATGTAATATATATTTACTCGATAGAAAATTATCGAAGGACATTGTTAAGAATTTGACTAGACCGGCTAAATCCTTTATTCTCTTAGGTGATTTAAATAGCCACAATATAACACGGGGTTACACATTGGTTTCAAAAAAAATGAATCAACTAGACACAATGTTGTCAACGGAAACTTTTCTGCAATAGAATTTAACATTACAAGTACTAATATCTCAACATTATTCGACTGGCAAGTTCACATATCCTATAGTGGTAGTGATCACTGGCTTATAGAAATATACAGTATCATAACGATTCTAACGCTCATCATCGATCTACTAAATGAAATATCATATAGCCAAACTGAGAACTGTTTACTGAAATAATTTAACATACACAAATTTAAAATTCTCTGTCCCTAAACCTAAACATACATCAAACAACAACAAACACAACAGTTACCATATTCACGAATGTTATTATACAAGCAGTTAATAAAGCAATTGCAGGGCTAAGACTTATATAATATATGTATATATACACATCTTTATGAACGAAAAAGATTTCATATTTTTGTATTACTTTCTGAGTAAAATGACGACTCTAGGTATTGGTTTTATTATGTATTTAAAAAAAATTGATTTAAATAAAATTTAAATTTAATAAATTTTTAGACTTTTTCGGGTAAAAATAGTAGAATTGATGAAAATATGTTTTAGAATAAATATTTTTCTTATAGAAAATGCATTCTAGTAGGTACATTAAAGCGATTATTAGGGTTTCTAATTTTTTTCTGAACTGTAAGAAAAAACTATCAAAAATAAGTGAACTATTATATAAATTGGAAATTTTGACTTTACTAAACTTTACTTAAAATCGCTTTTAAGGATAATTATTTATCTGTAATCATCGTTTGTTGAACGACTTCCAATATCTATTTTTTGTAAAAAATTATATAGGTATGTAACAATTTACATATACTATCCATTTAAGTTAATAAATTTAGATTTTTTAAGATTTTGAGTAACTATTTAAGAATAACATCACATTTTTTGTTTTTTCCACGTAAATTGCGACTTGCATATATTTGGATTCTGATCGTAATATATTATATAAGTATAGGATAAATTATTTTTGAAGTATAATTACATTCATTTTGTTCTGATTTATTTCTCATAATATATATAATATGTTTATCAATTTATAAAACATAAATTATTAATATTATGAAAAATGTAATTAAAAAAAAAAAAAAAATAAAATAAAATGTATTTGTAAACAAATATTATATTAAATTAAAAATGTTATACTAAAGAAATTGAACTAATATGTATATATTATTTAACTGGTTAAAACATGCAGAATAATTCCCACATAGTCCAAAAACTTTCAAAACAAATATTTTTATTCAATAATAATATTTATATTCTCAATTCTGGAACATTGAAAAATAAATATTGATTTAAAAAAATGGCTTGTGACACAATTACGTATGTTTCAAACATATTTGGGTCACAATTTACATGGTCATGATTCATGACTACTTTTTGGTATGCGGTGCATCTGTTCCGAAAATAATTTAATAAATAAAATATACCTAAGCCAATTCTAAATTATGTCTTTTATCCAAAAATATTCTTTTAAATTATAATTTAAAAATAGAAAATAAATTCAAAGACAGTTAACGAACTCTCAAACTTTCAATATCTATGATCCCTTTTCACTAAAAAAAAGATAAGTATACAAGGTTAATTAAGTTGTTTAAAAATTATTTATGCAAATATAGTTTATGGTATAAAATACGTTTAGAAATGGGAATTTAGTATGCTCGCTGAGTGGGCTTTCCGAACTTGTTTGTTATTGTAATTGTTTTTCAAAAATAACTGTTATTTATGAAATAAAGAATTAGTCAGATAATAGAGTTTATTATAGTTTTATCAAAGAGAGAGGTGTTAAAATAAATTTGAATATTAAGAAGTAAATACCAAT
This sequence comes from Pemphigus obesinymphae, assembly GCA_025469235.1. Lineage (NCBI taxonomy): Eukaryota > Metazoa > Arthropoda > Insecta > Hemiptera > Aphididae > Pemphigus > Pemphigus obesinymphae. The sequence continues at coordinate 114,670 of JAIPRL010000574.1, forward strand.
TCCGCATTACTCTGACATTCTAGCCTAAGTTATCGTAAGTATATATACATTTTTGATAACATATTTTATACTTTTATTATTTCTTTTGTTATTTACATTCTAATTGTATAAATAAATGAAACTTTAAATTAATATTTTTTTCAATACAGACCAAAATGTATATAGTGTATATTTTAATGATATTATATGAAAACTTGTAAAAATATCAAAAGAAAAATATTTTTGTAAATATTTTACAAAATTATAAATATTCCAGTTTAAATTATCTATATAAATAATGATGTAAATTAAACAGATTATTTAATCTTGTTAAAAAAAAAGAAATTTTTTTAAAAATATTTTTATAGTCAATTAATACTTAAATATAATATTTTATTTTATATAATATAATATACTTTAAAATGTTGATTTTTGTATATAAAGACTAACATTTCAAATATTAACTTTCTACAAATACATATACACTTATATTTTGCAGTTTTTCCTGCAGTGAATTTATTTTTAGTCGGATTCAATTTAAATTTATGTACCTATGTAAAATTGATGGACGAAGTATATATGTTGAATCTAAAATTTCCAATGTTCAATATTTATGCAAATCAATTTTTTTACCCAAAATCATTTTAAAAATAAATATACATTAGTTAACTTTGTTCAAGTTAACACTATATTAATCAAGTACATTTTTTACGTCCATTATAATTTATTTCTATACAATTTAACTGTAATGCAACTAGTTAAGTACATAAAAATCTATAATAATTTTGCGAAGTTACGTTGTTAAGTGTGCATAATTTTCGAATTGTATACTTATGATTCTTGAATAGTGTCTGTTTAGCAAATAAATATTTGGATTTACTTTTTTTTCATTTTCATAATATGTAGATTTATGATTACAATAGCATTTAGAATATTTTTGCCCTAAAAAAAACTTTTCATTTTCCGACGAAAATATATAAGTATTTCATATGTAACATAATATTGACTAAATGATCCAATTCATAGTACTACAATTAATTGTATTGTATATAAATAAAAGAAACTAAACCATAATATTTCCTTTTTAGTTATAACTCATAATATATTATATAAATTACAATTTGATAGTATTTCATTAAATAATTGTGTTCCGCTTGAAAAAAGTGTGATTCTTAAAATGTATATTATATTTAATTTTATTAAAATGCTTTTGTGTCAATTTATAATTATGTAGAATATGTTAAATTAACAAAACAATTTTCGACAATTAATCATGATGCGAATTCCGTTTCTGCCTAGATTATAGGTTTTAATATAATTTCTATTTTCACTATGATATTATTGTTATTATCATATTAAATACTTTTTCCGCCGTAGACAATAAAATCTTTCTTTTTCTTTTCTGAACCGATAAAATCTCCGTCCGAGACCGGGTGAAGGTGCGTGAGAAAAGAGGGCCGGTTTTCCCTTTCTTTCTCAAAAACGTTCGCCCTTTAACGTAAAATGTTCATGTATACTTTTTGCCGAAAATAGGCCGGGGTGGATTTTTATATCGATCATGGAAAAGAGAAAGAGATTCATCGCTAAAATATAATGTTCAGTGGTGGTATACGGTTATACATATATATATATATATATATATATGATATATAGATGGTATAGAATCTTTTGTGTGTGCCACAATAAAATGCAAGTCCTTTCGTGAATGATGCGATACATCCCACTCCATTTTCCTATACACACAAAACAAATATAAATAGACACATTTTATATACAGTGTATCACTCATGTATTTCCGTATTGTGGCCTTGGGGATAAATACGTATTTACAATTACATTTTCAAAACGATTTTACAAAATATCATTAGTTTTTTATATTCTTAGAAGATGCTTGTTGTGGTTTTGAAACGACCCATAAAAGATTAATATTAACCGAATAGAGAGAAAGTTTTAATTCACAGAAAATATAGATAGCATTATTTCAGCACACTAATACCATACGACCGTGTTCACTCGATATAATTTAAGTTTCGATGCTAATAATAGTTTTACGTCTCTATCCCTTTGCCACTTTAAGGATGAAATCATTCAATACATATACGCCCTGTTACCGGTGTCCGGCCGTATGATAAAATAATACCTCAGTTGTTTCATACGTAACTATATAAATATTACTTATATTTAGGTTATGATTATACTACTACCATAATAATTCATGTGGTTTTTGGCACGGACCGCATGAATAAAAATTGATTAATCGCACAAATATTTAACTATATGTATATATATGTTTATAGGCATAACATATTTTAATTGAAGGCCATTTCCTCTCGCCAAAATAAATTTTTTTTAATAAATTAGTTAATCAAGTACATTTTTGTAAGTCAATTTACGGATTTTAATAAATAAAATAACTACCTACAGTCATATTTTATCAATATTTTAATTATAATTTGTTGGTAAATGTTTTTACGTACATATAGTACAATTATATATATAAAACAAAGAGGTTAGCTATGATAGTACGTTTAACCTATTAGGTAGGAAACTGATAATAGATATATTAAATTTAAAAACTATAATAAAAATTTATTTCAGTAAAAATGATTTTATGTGTAGCTCAATTTAATAAATAATAAATAGCAAATAAGTTATAAATTATGACAAATTAACAACATATATATATTTTTTTCAATTCAGTTTTTCGTTATAGTTGGTAGTTTTCCTTTACATTTTAGAAAACCTCACCTAACTGAACTATCCAAAACAAATTTTTGTCGAAAAATATTTTTACTAGAAACTCTTGTTGAACTCCTTCCATCAAAAAAGTGATTACAAAAAAAAAAAAAATAAATAAATAAATAAAATTGAATATTGTAAAACCAAGCAATTCCTTACTTTACCCAATTTTTACAATTATTCTAATATTTTAATTTTTATTATATTTTTTTTTTGTTTTGGACAATGCGCAATTGAATATTATAAATTCTATTACAATTTTTTGATTATCATTGGTATTTATAAAATAAAATTTTAGTGTTCCATTTCGTATATTATTTGAAATGTATTTTTCATTTGTTGAAATATATAAATATAATGTATGAATAACATTTAAGCTACAAGCTACTACTTTAGTTTATAAATAATTTTTAATAGTTAGTGTTTAGTTAAATTAATTAAAAAAAAAATTCAGTTATATTTCAAGTATCATTAAATAAGAGTAATCCAATTATTTTTAAGTTACTTTACGGATCTACATTAATAGTAATGTACTTAATAAATGAAGTTATTTGTTCTTCATTAAATGTTAGCATTAATTATGGTTATCATATATGAGGAGCATTTAAAATCTAAATCATATATTTATATACCTATGATTTATATCAAACAGAACTAAACCGTGTAGGTACATTCACATACCCGAGTACTATATCACAGATTATCTAAAACTTTAATTAATTATAAATATAAATAGTTCTTAAATAAGATATTTATATATATTTTATTAATAAGACATATTTGACCAAATTTATAGACAGCACTAAGTTTTTCTTATGATACTACTTAGTTTATAAAAATCTTAGTAGTTATATTCCATTAGTATTCATAAAGGGTATGAGTAATATTGATACAAGTTTATCTTGAATAAGATTTATCTAAGAAATTTTTAATGAAAAATAATATTATTTCCATGATATTTATCAAGTCATTAAACGGTGCAAATTTTTATTGATATAACATCAGATGTGGTATCACCTATATAGTAGAAAATAATAAACAGTAAAACGCTAACATCGTACCAACTATTTTAATGTAAACACGAGCAATTATACTCACATGAGAGTTACAGGTAAAATTACAATTAAATTAGTGTAAAATATATATTTTTTTACCAACAACAACCACAATAATAATAATAATAATAATAATAATAATTACAATATAATATAATATAAATAATTAATATTATTAAACAAAATATGGGTTGCATGAACTAAAAATTATCACGTGTTTAGATTTGACAATACATTTTAATATCTTCATTATTTTTCTTAATCTTCTATAATGTATACTAATTACTAATAAATATATAATAAATAAAATAATTGTGAACAATTAGTAAATCAAAAAAGTTTCATTATTTTTAGCAAATCACTTTTAAATAGTCATTCAATTACATAATTATATTAGTAATGCAATTACTACTGCGTTACTCAAAAAAGTAATTGCGTTACAATAACTTGTAATTTAAGTTAAGTTACTTCTAAACACTGGTAATAGGTAATACAACTACGTCATTTAGATTAGATATTTAATTCAACATCTTTTGTAACACTTATTTTCATAGATAATATAAGAGATAATATTATATTCATGGGTATAACACTATTATTTATTGGTAAATATCGTAATGATATTGTAGAAAATAAATAACTTTTGTAGAAATATAAATAGGATTATTTTTAAACACTATTTTTTTTTCATACCTACAGATAATTAAAATAAAAATACTAAAAATACAGATTCTTTTTTTAAAATTTTAAAACTGTGTTTTACCTAAAAAATGTGTCATTTTAAAAATTATATAAATATTTTTATAATGTAAATGTATTATAACCTTAACATTTTAATAAAGAAATAAAAAAAAATTTGTGTACAATAACATTAATCATCCTAATTCTCCCTAATTGTATAAGATATTTATAGTGTATAAAATGTATATTATTATTAATATATTTAAATAAATTGAGAAAGTGGATGAATTAGGCGAAAGGCGATTAAATGTGCGAGATTCGAGAAATTAGACTTGTATCATAATATTATATTATATTATTGATTTAAAGATTCAAGAGGTTTCCAATTATTTACTGTGGTTTTTCATTAAACAATTTTCCTACTTTTCATTAAGCCTTGCACTCGCAGTAATTATTATAACTTGGAGGGCATCCAGAGATTAGAGGTTTCTTTCATGACCATAAATTATTATGTTACTTAGTTCAGTTAAACAATACATCTTTACTTTAAACTATTATATATATATATAATATATATATATATATATATATATATCTATTTGGAAAGTTTTTCAACATATATTTAATTCCAAGGGTTATTAATTAAGTATAATGACAAGCCAAGCATCAGTTTTGTTATGGATTTAGATACTCCTTGCCAATATTATATATTATATTGAGGCCTGAAAATATATGAATTATTTTCTATCCTTATGTATAAAATATAAATAACAACTATTAGAAATAGTACATTTTGCGAATATTACTTCTATTAATTCTTTTATTCCATTTAAATAATATAATTTTTTAATAATAACATAAATAAATATGCCTTAAAAAAATGTCTTTATTGGTTTGTTCATCACATCGTTGTTTATCATTAACTTGAATGAACAAGCAGTCATTTTATTTATTTTCAATCCAAACGAGCTAGCCAATATTATAGACCTACAATATAATATAATTAATAATAACAAATAGACGTACGCATACATAATACATAAATAAGTTAAATAATAACAAGGAGCGTTCTTATTGGCTAAACGCATTAATCTAATAAGTGGATTATTCCTTATATAATTTGTGGTATAGATATAAATATATATAAAGAGTACAATTTTCGGGAAATAAACACTGGTATACGAATGCTATACACAACTGCTGGGTCAGAAATAATACCATTTACTACCTACTCTGTTAATTAGTAGCTCGTACTTACAACTGATCCCGGATTTAGGAATGTCCTGTAAACTGTAAGTAATACAATAAAAGTTTGTACACATTTTTAAATTTAAAGTAAAATAGCTGTTATTTAAATAATATTGTATCGTATATAATGCCGTGATATTCGACGAACAAAGCTTTCGGGTCTATTAAATAGTTAATAATAACAAAGTAATCATCTCAAATTATTAAGACTATTACCTATTTACAATAATAGGTTGTACAAATTATTTACGGACTAAAAATTTAGGTAGTTTTTATAATGCTCTAAGATATCTGAAACATCACAAGCTAAAATATAAATATATCTATCACTCTATTCTTTTAAGTTTTTCGAGTCTATCAGACTTTGGTCACGTTTTTAAATGGACAAAACATGAAAAATGATGATGAAAGCTGATATCAAAATACGTCTGAATAACAGAAAAAGCGAAAGAAAAAATTTACACAATTGACTGGTCAGAAAATAGCCTGAGAGTTAAAAACAAGTTCTATTCCTTAAAAGTAATTTATTTTTATTAAGAGTATTTTTGTAAAGGAGATTCTGAAAATTTGTTTGTTTATTTTGAATAGAAATCCATGTAGTTCAATCGATTGACAACTAATTTTACATAAATAATTATCATATTATTTCGAAGCAGGTTTCAGAAATATTTTGAAAAAATTGTTTTTATAGAAAAATATAATTAGTAAAAAACCACGTAGTAAAATTAATATTTTTTTAATTTTCTAATATTGCTTACTTACTTACCATACGAATATATGTATTGTTTATTTTTTTTTTTTATTATTTCCAAACTATTTACAATGATTATATACATAGTTAATGATTACATTTTAGTTTGAATAATTCAATTTATATATTTTTATTAATTATAATTTAACGCATTGTTAACATCTTTATTTACCAACGTCGTGAGTGGTCGAATTAGTTCCTGTCTTAAAATGGGTTTAAAGTTTAAATTGAAGCTCTTCCCTTTCTGACCGAATGAGTTTCCTGAGTTAAATAGATAGATTTGCATAAATATATATTGTCTGGGAATATTTAATATTTAATGGGTAAAATATCAATGATATAGGTAATAGAGTATCCAATATTGAATCTATAAATATACCTTTACTACGTAAATATTTTAAAAAACTCTTAAAAATGGATCCGATTTTACGTCATCTTGAGTAACAATATGATTGCAAAATGAGAACCAGTTCGATATTAGTCTGTGGCATACAAACATATTGCTATGGAGTATTTTTAGATTAATTTACTAAGACTATTTTAAGATAAACGTCGAAAGTCCAACTTGTAACTATTTGTAATAATCCCATGTGTTCAGCACACATTAACAACAACTCATTGTAAATAAAACATGAAACATAATTTATTATACAAACATAAATTAATAAATATGATTTTAAATTTTCTCCATAATCAATAATTTATTTAATATTGAATAAAAAATATATTTGATATAATTATGTATTCTTTCAAATTCAATAATATTTTTTTCAATTAATTAATTGACCACATTTTCTTGAATTTCTAATTAAAACCAATATGTTCTAAGGTGGCTATCTGCGTACTAATTTTAAGGGATTTTGTATTGGCAATTTTAACTTGGTTTGTATGTGTGCGTATATAAATTAATATTAGTGTGTAAACCCTTCTACCCAAATGCATTTCGTACACCAAAAACATAGGCACAGCCATACGAGTGTAAATGATTTTTGATGTTTTATGAATTTTTACTAAATTTTACTCAAAAGTGTCTAATATCTAAGCTTTATCTATCATAGTGAATTATCAAATAGTCTGTTTTGGATTTAGAAATCAAATAAGAATTTATTATTTACAAAATATTTTTTAATCGACATGTTTATTTTTACAAATTTTTATATCAAATATTTTAATATTTGTTCAAAAAATATTTAGTTTTTATAACTTCATAAAACTATTTTTGGAACAAATATGAAAAAGTAATAAAAAATGAAATAAATTGTAATAATTCTTCAAAATGTTTTTAGGATTCAATCAATTACTACGAAACACAAGTCTTTTAATGTATACAACTCGACAGCGGAGAGCAGCCTTGAAACATTTTTTATTGGATCATATAATGTATTTAAGGTATCTGCTCTGACAAAATTTAGGTGTTCACATAAATGTTAATATAGAGAAATGCGAACTAATAATATTACTATGAAATATAGAAATAATATTTATAAAAGTACTAATATTAAATTATAATAATAATATAATGGATGTTAAAAGATGAAATTGGATATTGAGAAAAAGATTTTGTTTACGATAGATCCCAAAAGTGACGGTTATTTCATTTTTATGAAATATTAATTTTAGTAATAAAAATTAAAAGTTTATTCTATTAATTAGCTAATGGGCAGAAAACTAATAAATAACTACATTCTTGAGAGATAAAACTAATAATTATGATTATTTAAAAATATACATAAAAAAAAATATTTATATATATATTACAAATAAGCAGTGTTGTGTAATAACGTAACAAACGGTACTCGTTACTGTAACGTAGTTACATTTCCAAGTAACGTTATAGTAACTGCGTTATTTAATTTTTGTAGTAACGTAAAAGTAACTAAGTTAGTTATCTGAATGTAACTTTGTAAGATAATGCGTTACATATATATAAAAATAAAATCAAGTTCATTTTAATAAATTCGTCTAAAATTTACGATAGCCCGTTATATCTGCGAAAAATAGATATTTTAATTATTGTATGATTTTATATAATAAGTAGGAGTAGGCATGATATTGAATTTTGTAATATTTGACAGACGATTATCAGAAAAAATAAAAATATTTTTGACATTTCATTTTATTATTTTCATTTTTGAAAGTAATGTCATTGTAACTATGTAGTTACTTTTGAATTAAAAAAGTAATGTAACTGCAAATAAGCTATGGCATATTAAAATAATATAGAAAAATAATATAATATATCAAAATATTACAGTCATAATAATAATAAAATATATGTGGTTATTTAAAATTTTGACAAAAATTTGAAAAATACCTATTATTGTAGTATATATATAATATATATATGTGTAACTATATAAAAGTATAATTTTGTTCATAAACCATATGTCATATGACATTTATTATGGCGGAACATGTAAAATTCACATTATTAATGTAAGTTAAGATAACTGGCGGAACAGGGTATTTTGAGTAATAAGAAAATAAATTCTAAACATTTTAATTACTATTTAAATACATCTTAATTTCTACGTGATCACTGGATCCGGAATACTAAATTATAATATTATAATTTGTGTCATAAACCATAAAACAATGATATCGCATTGTACTCGATTTAATTGTAATGTAAGGCTATTTTTTTCGGTTCTTAGTCGTATTAAATAACAAATATATAAATGAAAATTTAGTTTACCTATTAAATAATATAGGATATTACACTTTTTTTCAAGCTATTATGAAATATATGAAATTAAATCCCGGGAGTACCTACATCTGTCATTCATTGTTATCTATATATGTAAATATTATATTTATCTATTATATTTCATATATATTTATGTATATTCTAGATTTATCTATATAATATAGATGAACATGGATAAATCACCCATTATACTATTTTGAATCTGTATACATACATTTTGCTAGCTTTGAATGAAAGGGTCCTATCGTGACGATTGTTTAGTAGTACATTTGAAAATCTAATCTGTAATATTTTATGATATGATATAATATGGAACTTTTAGTTTTCTTTTTACACATCGGACCGTATAAATCTCGGTTTTCGAATATCATGTGCGTAGGTATCTTAAAAATGAACAAATATGAATAAAAAGTAAAAATATGATTAAAAAAAATAAAAGTAGATTTTTAAATATATATATAATGAAATCTGGAAACGTTTAACATAAAATCTTCGGGTATTAGAATTTAACAAATTGTGTATGTATGAAATAGTTTGAAAGTTGCCACTTCTGCTATATTGAACACGATGCTATACAGGTTGACCAATTAGGTACTTTTGCAGTTTTGCCATTATACGGCATTTACGTGTGTGTCTCATTAAAGAGGCATACTCCGGGCGAAAAGTTTCTCACTATTTTAGTTTTCGTGACGACAACGCTACTCGCTCGGGATCCTCGACGTGACGGACCAGTATATAAGCATTCCTGAGACATATACAACCATTTTCATAAAAGCGCTTACAAACATTCTCCTGACGCTCTTGTTGGATTTTTTAAACATTTTCTTGTAAATTATTTAGGTTATTCGATTGAACTAACATTGATAACGAACTTTGTGGAAACGTTTATTTCTCAATGAAATCATTTAAAACAGTGATAATAAAAATGAGAAAACATGTGAATCCGACAAAAACAAAGTTCAAAAACTAAATATTTTTAAAAACCTATTTCCGAAAAAAATATGGAAATCTTAAAAATTACATAAAATATAGATTTAGGTAGAATTATCCGAATTTAAGATATCAAAATTCAAAATATGGTAATGTAAATTATATGTGCAATTTATTATACAATACTTGAAGTATACAATTTTATAAATCTTTGGTGTATACATATAACTTTAGATTATTGATTATTAACAAATTTTATATTGTTACAAATATTATTTCAAAATAAAACGTAACATTTTGTAAAAAAAAAATTAAATTGTCATATTTTTTTAATTGAATTCTAGTATTTGTATTTGTTAAATATTGATCAATATAATTTTGAATCCTTAAACATTCTAAGTATTTTATGGTTTAAAACATATAGTATTATATAATAATACTTTTTATTAAACTTAAAATAGTAATATATAGCTTATAAATATTATTGCACGTTGTATTATTATATACTACAGTTTTATTAATGTGACTTGTTCAAAGTTTAAAAAGGTTTTGCCTAAGTTATTTTTCCTCTGTTTCTTTTAGGTAGCAAACGAATTTTAGGAGTATGTTCGTTTTTAATATTCACTGATACCGGTCAGTCGTTGGCCTAGTTTACACCGTGTACTTGATACGCGTACCAAGCGTTTAATCCGCATTAGGGTTTCAGTGTAAACAGGAGCGTATCAATATAGTATTATACGATCGAGCAAGGCATATCAGACCGAATTCGAGGCGCACCAAACACAAAAATCATTTTATTTAAGGTTATATTTAATTTGTCTATTGTTTATTTTCCGTTTTTTTCTGGGATAGAAATTTAATTTTAGCAGACATTTAAATTTAAATATTATACTTCTAATTTTATATAATTCCAAATAATTGAATGTTATGTTTTGGTAATATTTTGATAACAGAATGATAATACGCTCAGTGTAAAGATGGACATATCAAACGTTTGATGCGTACTTGCTTGGTTCACACCAGCTTAGTACCCGTGGTGTAAACTGGGCCATTGAGGCCTTATTAGTATCGTATAAGGGTAAAAGCAACCCTAAACTTTGTTCCTTAGGACCCAAGTTAACCCTGTGTGACTTGCTCAGTTGGAAGTGCTTCAAGTATGATTTTGATATTAGCATGACCTGATCCGTAACAAGAGGCTTTTTTTTTAAAAAATTTAAAAAACTCAATTAGGTTACTAAGAAAATTTAACAGCCATGTGTGTGTTTGAGAAAAATAACGACAAGAGTTATTATTCTATGTTATCTTTGTATGTGTTTTTTTATTTTGCGTTTCCGTACACGTCCAAAGAGAAAATGATGTATATGACAGTTATTAAAAATTGTTTATTCGTTTTTAAAGTTATACATTAAGTATAGGTACCTATTTATATTTTTTTTTTTGAAAACCATCTGAAAATTTTTTTTAAACGATATTTGACAATAACTTAAAGCAATTTGAGTGATAAATTATATTTGTTATATAGTATAATTTAATATTAATACCTAGTATGTTTGTCTTTATCTTTCTACCATAGTAGGCACTGGATATGTTTCAAAAGAGTTTTTAGATCTCGTGTGTTCAAAAATAGCATCCTACTAAAATAAAATATTAAATTAATCGTAACTAAAGTTAGTACGTAGAGTTAAAGGTAATATATACTTACTATAATGGTGGATCCTTAAAAGTATTCCCAAGTCGATCCAACGATATTTTGTTTATTATCAATTACAGACAGATAGTATTTCAAATAAATGTTGTTGATATAATATCTCAAACATTTGATAGATAATTTAAAAATAAATAAATATATTTATTTTTTTTCAAAGTATTGAAAATATTGATACATCTACTAATTATTTAGATTAAAAAATTTTTAAAATATTTTGTATTTTCTTAGGTATTCACAAAAATTTAGTGTTTAAACTTGTTGACAACCTGTTGTCAAAATTAATATTATGTTAAAATACTAAAAACCTTGAATACAGTAATTTTCATGACCAACAATGCTAATATTTACTTTAATCAAACCTGCAAAAAATTTTATAATTTGTTAGTTCAGGTATTATTATTTTTTGTATCTTTCTATTTTGAAATTATTTTTGATAAATGTACCTATACCTTAATGTATATTGTATACCCTATTGTAATATTATAACATTAGAAACTTACAACAATTTAATACAAAGTTAAATTTTAATTATATTCCTGTAGTACATTTTCCAAAATAAACCCAAAAATGTAATTTTGTTTATATTTATCATATAGTATATAATATATATATATATATATAATATTTTAACTAATTAAATTTATTAGTAGCTGAAAGCTTCTTGCTATATTTTTAAACTTAAACAGTATATGATATTCCATTGCTATATATTGTGAACTACAAATAAGTTTAAAATACACATCTGTTAAGTATCTATAACCTATTGCCATAGTTTAAAAAAAGTTTTTATTATTTAAAAGGCTTTAAATACAAAGATTCATTAGACTGTTGTGGCTTTATACTACATTGGGGATGCATAGGTGCATAGATCCACATTTTTACGTTATACAGTGGGTTAACAATAAGAAATATATATATATATATAATATATATAATACATATACATTGTACATATGATTAAAAAAACAATGATCAAATAAATGAGTAATATTATATTAATGTGTGGTTGCTTTAAGAAAGCTGACAATGTTGGCTTCCTTTTCGGGTCTGAAGGTTTGAATACTTCTTTCAAAGAATCGGTTTTGATGTTCGATGATATATGAGTAGAGAGAAATAAGGGACATTCAAGAAATATATGTTTGACTGAAAGTATGCTGAAACAAGTTCAAGTTCTTTACTTATTAAGTATGAATTAGTAATACTTCTACGTAACTGGTTATCATGACTTCATCGAGTCTATTTAGTTTGGTTTGAGGGTCTGAGTATTTTTTAATGGAAGCTTTTACCTGGTAAAGTTCGTTATTTCTTTGTATTTCCTATTGGGATTATTAGAACGATAAATGATTTTTAAATTATGAGATATATCGCAGGATAATACTTGTGGGTATGTTTGGGTATTGGAAGAAATGCCTGCTTTAGCTGCCAGTTTATCTGTTAGATCATTATTTGGGATATCGATGTGGATTACATTAATGTAATTTTTTATTGGGTAAAGATCATGATTTGGATAATAAAAAAAAATATTGTAGTGTTTAATAAAAAATATTCATTGGACTTGATAGCTAATTTAGTGTTTGGAATTTAATATTGAAATTTAAAAACATTTATCTTATTAAAACAAATACTGTTGGGTAATTTACATAAATTTTAATTATATACATATTAAAAGTTAATTCTCCTTTTTCTCCTTTGCCTTCTCTCCCAACTATTTGGGGTCGGCCACCCTGGTCCTACACTTCCACTTAACTCTATCTCCCGCATCTTCTTTACTTATTCCCACCTTCCTCATATCACTCGCCATCATATAATAGCCATCTTAACCTATTCTCTCTCATTTTGTCTACTA